>JAPPVO010000010.1:21293998-21337217 GCA_030407325.1 Camellia japonica | reverse complement strand
CTAAATATTTTTTAATGGGGAAATTTAGGAAACCCTGACTCGGTGCCAAAGGCCACGTGTCCGTCATCACCAAAGTTACCTCGGCTCGGGAACTTGGGTACGATTGGGGAAGGTCAGCTATGAGCACCCCCTCTCGCCCGGTCCGAAGACTGGCCTCTACTAACCATGATATCCATTTTTGAAAACTTTATGTGTTCTTATTCCGATTAATTAGCTAGAATTACTATGTTATGCGTACAATAAACAAGTATAGACTAGATTGCCTAATTTGGAACAAAACATTGCATGTCCGCTTGTTTGGAAAACGCTTTGGGATTTGCTACTCGCAAGTAGGCTAAAACACGGATTTCAATGAGTCGTTCCAACTCAAACAATCCAACCTTCACCCACAGGCATTCAAACAGTTTATCACATAAGCTTCTAGCCACATGGTAAGCATGCTGTCATGTTAGCATTCACACGCATGCGGCATGCTAAAGCATAAAAGCTTACCTAGTACTCCGTGCCAAAACAGAAACTAATTAGTAATCAATGCATGATCCTAGTTCATGCTAAATGGCTAATGCATCATAGGCAAAATGCAGCTATAATAGGCTTGGCTATCCTAAACATGGCATGTGAAATGCGACAGATAACATGTATTCAATTTGGAATTGAAATACAATGCAGTTAGCATGATGTACCGAGCCCGGTGCATGCAATACTGATGAATGATGCACGCATGCATAACATGAGGTATGCTAATTTAAATATGCCCTAGTCTACCATCATAAGCAGGTAAATAAAAGGGAAGAAAGACGTGGGGTTGGAAGACATACACACACTCACGCACACTTATTACAGATTCGCCCTCGCTCAGAGGGACCAAAAGAATAATACAGTCCGAATACTAAATTAATTATTACAAAACTTCTAATTAATTAACAAATTAAATGCAAAAAGGAGGTGACCGCAGCCCTGCCTCGGATGCGTGAATGATGCATGCTCGAGTCCGTCTTGCCCGGAAAACCCGTACCATGCCACTGCTGCCTCTGTTTACACTGCCCTGTCTCTCCAAAGACTGCCAAAGTCCTAGGACATGTTCCTTGCACATTGTAGAATACCATCGGCTGGAGGAAATGCCCACCGGCCATGAGGAATGTCCATCGACTGCTGATGAAGCTATCGGCCATTCACCAATGGCCGGTCGGCACTGAATGTTGCCGGTCGGCTAAAACTTCCTGCAGAAGATAGTTTTGACAGCAACAAAGGACAGACAGTGTATGGCATGAAATTTCAAGCAAATGTGTGCACCAACACATCCCTTATCATGATTTTGACTCAAAGGGGTATGTTCCTTGATCCCCGGACCACCAATTGCGCATTTCGATGCGTGATGGCCTAAGAAACCAAGTATGCACTTTGATTTCAAATGTCATGCAAACCAAACAAACACATAAAGCCCAACCTCTATCACTTGATCAAGAGGCAAGGCATGCATGCCAATGCAATGCAACCTAGGCATGTGATCTAGTATGCAACATGGGCATGCAAACATATAAACATGCAATGCAACTACATGGCACACACAATGCTAACAACATAACATGCACAATGCATTGAAACATGGCATACACAATGCAAGATGGGCTTACACCAACATGAGTGGACCTCAGCCACACTCACATCAGTGGCCATCAGATGAAAACAAGACACCTCGAGATGCGTGCATGCGTGCACGCAAACCGAGGATGGGCCCTCAGGCACCGAAATGCCACTCTAATGAGACATGGCAAAGACATGGAATATGATATGCAAACATGCAAAAATCAGTGGCAAAATGAGGGGCAAAACAGCCCCGAATCATGGCGAAATGGAACCCGATGCATGAAACGATCCCGAAATGCGAAGATAAGTGCACGAAATGGCTTACAGCTATACAATACATGCATAATTTGAACATGACATGAAAATACAGAAGCAAGGCAACCCCGAGACAAGCATTTTTACAGTACAAAACATGGCCAAAAAGCAATCACGAGTAGGGCTAAAATGGCATACAAAAATGGCTCCGCAAGGGAGGTCATGAAGCAAGTGGTAAATTCAAAGCCCGAATGGAAAAAGACCCTTCTACAACACTGATGAGGGACCAAAAATATGACTACTCACAGTAGATGACAAGCCCCAAAACAGTATACAAATATGCTCAAAATGCAATGCAAGAAATAGGCCAACAAGAGGCTATAACATGAGGTATACAAAGAATTCACCAAACAGCCAAAGACCCTTAATGAGATATGCCAAGAAGGTCAAAATATGACCATTTCCAGTTCTTATGATGGCCGAAAACAGAAGCTAGATAAGCCTAAAAGGCATGCAAAAATGGGGGCCAAAGAGGGGTATAATGGTAGGTATAACATGGAGGCCCCAAACAAGGTTGATCCCTTCTACAATGTTGTAGAGGGACACAAAATAAGATTACTCACAGTTCATGACATGCTCCAAAACAATTTACATATAGGCCAAACAAATCATGCAAATTTACGGTAAATAAGAGAGATTATGAAGAAAGTGCAAGATAGGGGGCCCAAACAGGGTTGATCCCTTCTTCAATCTTGAAGAGGGGCTCAAAATAGGCCCTCTTAAAGTTTACATTATGCTCAAAAAAAGATCACACATGGGTTAGAAATTTCATGCAAAATAATGGCATACAAGATGGTATTGAAGCAAGTACCAAATGGAGGCTCAAACAGGGTTGAGCCCTGAAACAAACATGAAATATGGCTCAAAACAATGACCTTTTCAGTTCTGGTCGGAGCCCAAAACAGTAAGCAAATAGGCCTAAGAGCTAGTGCAAGATTGGGGAATATAAAGCAACTAACTCACCCTTGAAGAACACTTTGAAGAACAGCCACTCCAGCCACCTTCTTCTGATCAAAACCAACCCAAAAACTCAAGAATGAACCTCTCAAGCCTCTCAATCTCGGAGCAAGGTGTAATGGTGTGTGTGTTAGTGCAAAAATGAGGTTAAAATGCACTTTTAAGGTCTAGAAACACACAAGGTATGAGAGAGGGAAATATCTAGAGAGAGGGTGTATATATCAGATGTATAGATATATATGCTCTGGTTTTTGGTTCAAGAGCTCCAACCCTAGACAAAGGGAGAGGAGAGGTGCTTATATAAGCCAAGGAAAACACTTAACTTACAAGCTAAGTAAAGGGAAAGGGTCAAAGGGGGTGCAAGGCTTCTAGAGGAAGCTAATACAGCTGGCCAAGCTTCTCCAAGAAGCTTGGCCAAAGGTTCAAGCTCCTAGAAGAGAGAGGGGTCAAAGGAACCAAAAGGGTGCAAAATAGCCACATATATGCACGGGGAGTGTGCTGGTGCATTCCAGCTGGCACAGCTGGGATGCACCAGCCTTGGAGGGTGCAAAGGGTGCAAACCGGCCAGAAAAATTGGTCGTCGGCCAAAACAAAGTGCCGGTCGGCACTATTTTCTGCCGGTCGGCAAAATAGAGTGCCGACAGATGATTCCAAGGTCAAAAAAAAGGCTGGTGGGTATGCAAATTGAAGCCCCAGAAGTTAGCTTTCCAATGGCGCAAACCTTGCATTAAAATTCCTTCTGTGGAAAAAGTTATGCCCTTTTTGGTGAAGCCGCGCAGACTCGATCCAACCGGGATGATGCCCAACTTCAACCAATCATACCTCCCCCACCCGGACTTGGTTTTGAGAGATTCTTGAGTGCAGAATGAACCCCCGGAAGTCTTCTTTCCAATGGTTATGGCCTCATAGCTTAACTCCAAGTGTACCAGTGAATAAGCCCGATTCAGCGAGGGCTGCTCGACCCTCTTCTACCCGGATTCATGCCGAACCTCTTCTCTAACTTGATTTCTCCCCTCTTCTCCTCTTCTCTTCAACTTCAAACCCCTAAGCAAGGTGTTTTGAAAGATTTTCAAAGATTTCATCTCTCTTTCATTCACTTCCACTTTGTCCTTGCCCGGTTTACCGAAAAGCGCAACATTTACCAAAATGCGAGCGTCGGAACATCGTGGGAACTTTATTTCAAAAAAAATGTTTTGAAAGAGAGGTTTTTTAAAGTCTAAAAACCATCCAAAATAATTGTGGTCCAAAACGGGGTGTGAAGTTGAGATTTGCCTCTCTCTTTGCCGAAGAAATAGAACCTGTGCCCTGCACATCTCTCAACATCGAGCAAACCATCAGTAGTGCCCAAGTCTTGCGGGCGGTCAAAAATGGGGTGTCTACAGGACCCCATAGCGACAGATAAGGTTGTTCCTGATAAACTTAGCTACTTGTGACGCTTTCGGCACTGCGTAGAATTAGGCCTCGACCCACTTTGTAAAGTAGTCTATCGTCACCAGGATGTACTCATGCCCGTTCGACCCCTTTGGAGTAATTGCCCCAATCACATCAATCCCCCAGACTGAAAATGGCCATGGCGAAGTCATGTTGTACAGCTTCGACGGCGGAATGTTCATGCGGTTTGCATAGATCTAGCATTTGTGGCATCGTCGAACAAAACCAATACAATCCTCCTCCAAAGTTGACTAATAGTAACCCTCTCTGAGAATTTTTCGGGCTAACATCACCCCGCTCATGTGCGCTCTGCACTCTCCTCCGTGGATGGCCTCCATTAGGCGCTTAGATTCTTCAGCATCAACACACAGTTTACGCATCC
This sequence comes from Camellia japonica, assembly GCA_030407325.1. Classification (NCBI taxonomy): domain Eukaryota; kingdom Viridiplantae; phylum Streptophyta; class Magnoliopsida; order Ericales; family Theaceae; genus Camellia; species Camellia japonica. Next base: position 21,332,545 of record JAPPVO010000010.1, on the reverse strand, counting down.
CGAGATGGCCCCATTTGTATAATTTACCTTAGCAGATGATGAACTGAGCAGCCATTCTTCGTATTGCCCTCTTATCTTTGGCATTTGCCCTTGGTGGATAAGCCTCCTTTTCCAAGAAGTTCCAGATGTTATGATACTAGGGGTTCTGATCTTGTACTTCATCTATGGCGGCAATCAGCTCATAGGCCAGCACATACCTCTGTTCAATGATAATTGGACGTATCCGGACTCCCAAAGGGATGTCTATCATGGAAGATAGAGTTAATAAAGCGTCTGTGAACCTGTTGCTCTCTCTTAATAGATGGGTGAAGGTTAACTTCTCAAACCTGGGAATTAGAATGTCCAGAGTTTGGTGATAGATTTTCATCCTTTCTTCCTTAACCTTCCAGTCTCCTTTCGCACACAACCAGGTTCGAGTCCCCAATGACGTCCAACCTTTTTGCCCCTAGTTCTAGGGCGGCTTCCAAGCCAGCGACACATGCCTCATACTTTGCTTCGTTGTTCGATACTTTGAACCGGAGTTTGAAAGCTAAGGGTATGTGGCAATTGTCGGGTGCTATCAATAACACCCCTATCCATACCCATACTGGTTAGACGCTCCGTCAAAGTACATTGCCCAGACCTTTTCCTCAAGCTGCAGAATGGCCTCATCCGGGAATAGATATTCTACTGCTTCATCTCCCTCTACTGGGTGATTAGCTAAGAACTCCACTACCACTCTCCCTTTCACAGACTTGCGAGTCATGTACTTCAGATCAAATTCGGAGAGAAGAAGCAACCAATGGGCTAGCCTACCCGTAAGTGTTGGTTTCTCGAAGAAATATTTAATGGGATCTAATCTCAAAACCAGAATTACGGAGTGAGCTAACAAGTAGTGCCTCAACTTCCTGGTAGCCCATACCAAGGCCAAACAAGCCTTCTCAAGTGGAGTGTAACGGGTCTCGTATTCCAGTATCTTCTTGCTCAGGTAGTAGATAGCCTTCTCTACCTTATCCTCAGATTCCTGTGCAAACATGCAGCCCATTGTCGTGTCGGTCACTGATAAATACAGAATCAACAGTTTCTCCAGCTCTGGCGGCGACAACACGGGTGGGTTCTGTAGATACTGCTTGATCTGTTCGAAAGCAACTTGGCATTGGTCATCCCATTGGAACTTCTTTCCTTTCTTCAGAAGACCAAACAGTAGTTCACAAGTCAAGGTTAATTTTGCGATAAACCGTCTTATGAATTGCATTTTATCCAGAAAGCCTCGCACCTCCTTTTCAGTCCTTGGTAGTGGCATTTCTAAGATGGCCTTGATTTTGGAAGGATTAACCTCGATGCCCCTTTGTGTGATCAAGAACCCCAACATTTTCCCTGCTGTAACACCAAAAGTACATTTCTGAGGATGTAGTCGCAATCGATACTCTCTGATCCGTTGGAAAATTTTCTTTAAGACGGTGTAGTGGCCCTCTCTTTCCTTGGACTTGACAATCATGTCGTCCACGTACACCTCAACCTCTTTGTGGATCATATCGTGCAAGATCGTGGTTGTAGCCTGTTGATAAGTAGCCCCAACATTCTTCAAAAAGAACGGCATCACCCTATAGCAGTAGGTTCCCCACGGGGTAGTGAAGGCAGTTTTCTCCCTATTCTCGGGTGCCATCAGAATCTGGTTATAACCTGAAAACCCATCCATAAACGAGAGCAGTGTATGCCCAGCGGTGAAGTCCACCAATTTGTCGATATGCGGCAGAGGAAAGTCGTCCTTCGGACTGGCTTTGTTCAGATCTCTGAAGTCCACGCATATCCGAATTCTACCGTCTTTCTTCAGCACCGGAACAATATTGGCCAACCAAGTAGGATACTCAGACACTAACAGGAACCCTGCATCAATCTGCTTGGTGACCTCTTCCTTAATTTTCAGAGCCCAATCCGGGCGGATCCTTCGAAGCTTCTGCTTAACAGGTCGGGCCTCTAGGTCAAAAGGGATCCGGTGTTGTACAATCTCAAGATCGATTCCAGGCATGTCTTCGTAGGACCACGCGAAAACATCTTTGAAATCTTTTAATAAAGCAACTAAGCGCTCGCGCTCCTCCGAAGACAATGTGGACCCGATCTGGACTAGACGCGGATCCTACTCAGTACCAATGTTAATTGAGATGATTTCATCGACCAAAGGTTTTACAAACCTCTCCTGCTCTTGATCAATCAAATGTTTCAAAATCGGAGGAATTTCTTCCTCATTGTTTTCATCAAAGTTTTGAAAGTCCTGATTAATGCAATAAACTAAAGGCACAGAAAAGTACTTAGAAGCCACGGTGGTATCATTCTCATTAATAACTTCCAGTTCATCTGATACTTTGGTTACAACCGACTTAAAAGAAAATGAAAAAGACGACCTGGACAAAACGACGGCATCCGGATTATCAACCCCAAGAACACCCGACTCTGACTCAGAAGAACTAGAATCTGATTCCAACTCTACAGACTCTGTGGAATCAGATTCTGGTTCACTACCTGACCTAGAACTGCTCGACAAAAAGCCCTCCTCGTACTGCCAAACGAGGGAGGGTGCGATGAATGCATCCAGAATACCAGAAGAAAGGGCCCACAGTCGCTTGATCCCCAATCATAGAAACAAAGATGTCATTCCCCAAGCACTCTGGCATGATCTGAGGATCTGAGAGGGGACAAGCCGGCGCTGCTCCTATCTCAAGTTTTGTGCTATTGGACTCATCCTCTTTGCACTGCTCGGCCTCAGCTGGTGGGTCAGTTTGCTCTTCTGCAACTTCATCCCCTTACAACTGTAAGTCAAAAAAGATCTCGAAGTTGGGCAAACGCCGCTTCTCTAAATTCAGCCATGGCTCTAGAAAGTCGCAAAACAGGAAATCTTCCCCTCCTGGACAAAGCGTCCGTTTAGGGTTCCTTGGATAGGTCTGTACACCAACTCGTAGTGTTTCCCGGCTTGCTTTGCCTTGTCTCTTTCGGCCATTTCCCTTCCCTTCCTTTCCCAATCCTCTTTGGTAGGCAAGTAACCTAAACCAAAGGTATAAGGGTTGTGTGGCACTTTGGCCAATGCAGCGACGCCCTTTCGGCCACTCTGTCCCAATCCCATTCCGGACATGTGTTGAAGCTTGTTCATGAGGTAGACAGATTGTGCACTGACATACAGTCCCTCATCAACAGCCAGCATATCTTGTACTACTCGAGCCTCTGCCAAGGTGAATCTCGACAAAAAGACATCCTCCACGCCGTATTCAATTTCCAAGACCGGTGTAAAAACCTCTGGGGGTGGGTGTATGGAAGAGTTCCCAAAAAAATTGCTACCTCCTTCCCATGGGGGTACTTCAGCATTTGATGTAAAATGGAAGAAACAACTTTCGCCTAGTGCAGCCACGACCGTCCAAGAAGTAGATTACAAGTGGCTGGAACATCTAAGACATGAAACTCGATGTTCTACTGCGCCGGGCCAACCCGAGTTCTGATCTATACCGTCCCCATCACTTCCCGACTAGTGTTATCGTAGGCCCGAATCACTTGGACTGTTGGTGCAAAATCTGCAGGCTTCAACCCGATAGCATACGTCGTTCGTGACGGACATACATTGATTGCAGATCCCGTATCGACCAGGACAACCGGTATCCATTTTTCCTTACACTCCACAGAGATATACAACAGTTTGTTATGCTCAGCGCCCTCAGGCGGTAATTCTTTGTCTATGAAGGTTAAAGTCGGTGAAGCTCCACTTGGGAAAACCAACCCCACCAACTGCTCGGACGTTGTGTCAATCGAAAGCTTAGCTTTGTCCATGGCTGACAGGATAGCTTGTCTATGAACCCACGAGGCCATAAGAAGTCCCCAGATGGAGATGTCTACTTGAATTTTCTTCAGTTGCTTCAGTACAGCTTCCTCCTCTATCAGTTTCTCTTTCTGTTTCTCTGCTTCCTTGTCTTTCCTCGACGCCTCTGGCTGGTCCAAACATGGGGGCTTGAAGTACCGCCCACTCCGAGTCATATGGTCAACCTTCTCGGTGTACCAAGTATCGTCTGGTTGATTCTGCCCCCAATCCTCATCAGTATAGGCAAGACGCAAATCATCGTCTTTCCACCACATCCCCTTAGCAACCGACAAACAACTGTCCGGCTCCGCTGTGGCTGTTCCCGTGTTCTCAACACATTCTATCCTCACAGGACCCTTAGCTTTTCTAGCCCTGTCCTCATCCTCGATTCTCTCCTGTTCAAACCGCTTCAGCGCGGCTTCCTGTTCCGCGTCAGCCGTACTCAAACTGCCTAATTCCTTAGCAAAATTCTCCGTACCGGTGCTCTCCGGCAACTCCTCCTTGTTCTTGATCGTTCTAGCCGTTGTAGATGTTCTTGTTTCTGATTGTCCCTGCTCTGATTGAGGGGCCTCAACAACATCCGGCTCATCACTGAGCCACCCTGTATTATCTGTTGATCCATTCAGGTCAAATTAGTTGATGCTCACATCTCCCGGGTCCTGCTCATTAAAGAACTGTAGATTAGTCATATCCTCCTCCAGGTCGGCAAGATCATCTAGCCCCTGACTCGGCCCGTCCTCCAAGACAACATGTACCTCCATCCCAGTTGGCAACTCTACCATCGGCTTAGCCTGGTCTGTTGACACAATATAACCACACGGGTTGTATGCTTCCTCAGCTAAGCTCTCAGATCCTTCAGGTTCTGAACCAACATTCCCATTCTCTTTCAAGGTCACCCCAGCTTTGTCTTTGACAGTCACCACCACTAGCTTGGGCTGGGTTAATGACGTGCTCATCATGCACAAGTCTATGCTTTCGGGAATGAACAACGCCGGCTTGGGTAGGTAGGAGGGAGTGATGTATATGCTCGGGTCGTATGGAACGGCCGTGGTTTGGATCAGGTTTATCTACCTGGGTGGAGAAGGGAGGTTGTTATGTGGTGGAAGAGGGTTTGTGGTGACAATTGGCTTCTCAGGAGGCACAATCACCTTGTTGTCAATGAGATCCTAGATCTCATGACGGAGTCTGAAGTAGAGGTCGGTGTCATGACCGTGTTGCTGGTGAAAGGGGCAATATTTGGCCGGGTTTTGTGTTAGAGGGAGGGGATTTGGTAGTGGGCAAGGTTCCAGGGGCTTTAGATGCTCTTTTCTGATTAGAACCCCCAAGGCTTTGGATAGAGACATGTAAAGCGGGGTAAAAGTCCTCTGGCCCCTAGGTGGGTACTTTGCAGGTTGTATGGTGGCTCTAGATGTGTCGGTGAAGGGTGTGGCGGTTTTTGGTGTGGTAGTGGCCATGCCGACGTCAGAAGTTCTTGCGGCTGCAGTGTTACTTGTAGCTGCATTCGAACCGCGTGTAAACACCCTTTTGTGCTGCTTCCTTTCCTGGTCAATCAGACCTTGCTTCATAGCATCTTCTATCTATACCCCTATCTCATACAAGTCAGCAAAGGTGGGAGGGGTAAGACAATCATCTTCTGCATCAGCTTGGGTTGCAGGTTGGGCACAACCATTCTTATCTGATCTTTTTCAGGTGGCCGAGTTGTCATCATGGAGGCCTTGGCCCTCCACTGAGTGATGAAGTCAGAAAAGCTTTCCTTTGGCTCTTGCCTAGTTGCTTCGAGATCACGGGTTGTGACCTCGATTTGGGTGTTGTAAGCATATTGGGCGATGAAGGCCTCAGCCATCTCTTCCCAGCTCCTTTTCACTGAGTCCTTCAACTTGGCATACTAGATGGCCGCAATACCCGACAGGGTCTGACCGAAGAGAGATAGTTTCTGGAGCCTAGTCAAGCCCATCAAGTGCAGAATATCAGAAAACAACTTCAAGTGAACCATAGGATCGCCCGAGCCGTCGAAGCGGTCTATGTGAGGCATTTTGAACCTATCCGGTAATGTCACCACCGAATCTGTGTAGCCATCCTCTATGTTCGGGATCGAGTTAACTCCCTGAGCTCGCTTGAACAGCTTTTCAAGCTTGCTTACTTTCAAAGCAGTAAGATCGCACTCAAATTCGAATGGCGTGCCTGTTGGGAAGGCCGGTGCTTTTGAAGTCTATGGTAGGACTGGTGGTGGGACTGGCCCTGCTGGAGTGTCCGTATTCTCCTGGACGTTTGCTGTATCCCCGGGTATTGGAACCCTAGGTGGGGGTCGCTGCGAAGCAGAAGCTCCAGCTTGTTGTGGTTGCTGCTGTTGTTGAAGCCTAGCAATTAGTTCTGCCTGCTAGGCTACAACCTCTGTCTGACGAGCGGTAACCTCCACTTGGCAAGCAGCATCCCGCTGCATGGCCTCCATAGTCTGTTGGAGTTGACGCATCATTTCCTCCATACTGTCTGTAAAGTACTGATCTGTCTGAACAGGTGTATATTCTCTCTCTGAGGTAGAAACAGAAATCTCAGTCCAATAGCGCACAGGTGGGGTAGACAATGACCGCTAAACTAGCGACTGTTGTACTGATACTCTATGCCTGACTGTCCTCCGTCTTGTAACCGGGGGTAATGAAGCAAACACTGGTTGTCCGTCAATAAGATCCTCAGATCTGTGAAGCCTCCTACCTCTAGTCCAGAGTGTTCGGGGGGTATCTGCCTCGTCGGAAGCAATGATGAATTACTACCTTGCAAAAAGAAAAATAAATAAAAAAAGGGGAACAACAATCAGAAAACGGACAACATCTCGGCTTAGACAAAGACAACACACAGTTGATAATCATAAGCTGGACAATCTGTACTCAAACACTGATTTCTGCCTCGAAATATTCTGCCTCAAAACTGATACCCTCAAACACTGATATCCTCAGACTGATGCCCAGACTTGCAACTGATACATACATTCTTGTAGAGACACACCCTAACAGCACATATCAAGCAAGTGAGAGCCAAAACATCCCTATGGTGGGGTAGGGTTTCCCTGTCCTATTTTGTCAGGAACTAGGGATTCATTACGCACGCATACGGTTTCAAACAATCCTGCATTCGGGTGAGCAACCTGTCCTAGTTTGAAACAGTCTCTAAGGCTTCCGATATACAACTAGGTCAAATGGTCAAAAAGGGTGCCTCAGCAAGACCACCTAATATACCTCTCGCTCCTAACACCGAGAAGTGAAAGGAGGATCAAACGGTACAGCGGTGATCCAGATCCAAGGTTTGTGTTCCCATCGTGGCAAAGCCCGCAACCGGTCAGCCTTATGGCATGCTTTTCCAAATAAGCCTCCGGCAAACCGTTCAGGAATAGCATATGGCAAACACTGTGACTTAGGCGCACCTATGCAAATGCAACGCAAAGAATCACATAAATGTAGATAAAACAACATATCATGATGTTCGAGTCAAGTTCTCTAAATCTCCAGCGGAGTCGCCAGAAACTGTAGACTCGACTTTTTTCGCGCGCCCCCCCTTTCGGAGAGGCGCGAATTGGTCTCCTATAGTTCGGACTCCTGTCACGGTTCTGAATCTAATCTCACAAAGTGCAATGTGAGCCTGATAAGCACCAAAGAGTCCAATCCGGCAAATCATTTTGGAAAATTAGATTTTTAAATCAAATAATGCCAAACTGGACTGCTTTGCCAGATTACAGAGTCGCCACCTAAATATTTTATTTTTGGGAAATTTAGGAAACCTTGACTTGTGCCAAAGGTCACGTGTCCGTCATCACCAAAGTTGCCTCGGCTCGGGAACTTGGGTACGAGAGGGGAAGGTCCTGAAATGAGCACCCCCGCTCGCCCGATCAAAGGATCGGCCTCTACTAAGCATGATATGTTGTTTTATAAACCTCATATGTTCTTATCCAATTATTAGCTAACTTTACTATGTGGTGCGCACAGCATACAAGTATAGACTAAATTGCAAGAATTAGAACAAAACAATTCATGTTTGTTTTTCGAAAATGGTTTAAAAGTGCCACTCGCAAGTGGGCTAAAGCGCGGATTTTCCATCAAACATGATGGGCTTGAAACATGATTTTGCCACTTCGCAAAGTGGGCTTAAAACTCACATTTGATGAATTGTTCCAATTCAAGTAATAAAGCCTTCATCCACAAGCATTCATGCAGTTAATCATTTAAGCAAATAGCCTCATGGCAAGCATGCTATCATGGCAACACTCACACTCATGCAAGTACGCTAAAGCATAAAACTTACCCAGTACTCTGAGTCAAAACAAAAGCTAGTTAGAAATATGCATGATCCTAACTATATTAAGATGCCTAATGCAACACATGCAATAATGCAATTAAATAGGCTTAGCTATTTAAGATGGCATATGAATGCAACAATTTGACACATGTATTAAAAGAAGTATTGAAATACGATGCAGTTTGCATGATGCCCCGAGCCCGGTGCATGTAAGACAAATGAATGATGCACGCATGCAAGCATAAGGTATGCTAATTGAAATATGCCCTAATCTAACCACCGAAAGCGGATAAATAAAAGGGAGAAAGACGTGGGGTTGGAAGACATGCACACACACACGCACCCTTATTACAACATTGTACCCTCACGAAGGAGGGTTCGAATAAATAAGCTAACTAGCTATGCTAAGCTAAGCTACTTATTACAAATCAACTAATTAACTATTCTAGCTAATTAATTATTACAACACAATTTGAAATTGAATAAACTAGCTAAACTAAGCTAATTAAAATATTACAAAACGAATTGAATAATTAGCTATTCTAACTAATTAAAGCAATTAAATAGCCTCGCGAGCGAGGGAGATATGCATGCTCGGTTGGCGTCCTCCCGAAAATCCATCACCTTGCCGTCAGTTGTCTCTGTTTGCAATTGCCTCTGTTTTCTGAATATCGAACCAACTTCCAGACTGCCATAGCTCCAAAACAGGAACACTTTTGCACAAAAACTCACTGATGGCCGGCCGGCCACAAAAGGTGGTTGTCGGCCACAAACATTGGCCGGTCGGCTAGTTTAATGGCCCGTCGGCCATCCTTTTCTCCAAAGTTCTGTTTTTGCTGCAACAGAGAACAACAGAGGCAAGACAATGTATTTTGCAGGAAATGTGTGTACTGCCACTCTCCTCATCATGTCTCAAGCTCAAACGAGTATGGCGCTTGGCTCTCAAGCCACCAATCAAGCATCTCAATACATGATTGCCCAAAAACCAAGCTTGTACAAGCTTAGTGAATGCACAAACAATACACAAAGAGCCTCCACCCTATCATGCATGATCAAGGGTGTTGGCAACCAAGAAATGTGACACGTTTCATCACTTTGAGTATGAAACGTCACGAATTTCTTGTGTTTAGATTAACGTCCGATCCAAACACATGCAATGCAACACAAATGCTTATCTTTTACAAGTTTTACTTGATTCAATTCTTGTTTACACATTTTAGCTTACCAATTAGTCCTTTAACCGGTTAAGTCCAATGTGAAAAGTCCTCTAATTGGAGAGATGGCCTAAGCCACAAGTGTTTTGAGCATGAAAGAGTTCTCATGCTATTGGTCAATAGAAACCCTCAAGGGAGGATTAAAACCATTGGGCATGAGGACCTCAAATTCATACTCAAGCCAACAAGGGGCTCAAGACCACTTCCAAAGCGAATGAAAGATTAAAACCATGGAGTGCAATGACACATATTTCAGCACTGAAATAACATGCTAAACGATTTAAAATCATGCAAACAACCCATGTAATGCGTGTTTAAAGGTTTAACTCATTAAGCTAATGAAAGGGGTTGTACCATAACCTTACAACACAAGCCTCAAAGGGCCAAACCAAATCAAAACAGAGTTAAATCATAGAAAATCAGTAGCTAAAACATGTTGAAGTTAAGCTAGCACAAGCTAAAATGATAGGCTAACTCATTATGTATATTAAGCTAGTAAGCATGATTACACTACAAGTGTAAGAAGCAAGCAACAAGTGACTCAACCAGCCAGAAATAGAGCTAAAGCAGGTCAAAAAAGTCACAAAAACATGCTGAGATCAAGCCATGAGATGGTAGAAAAACATGCTCACATGTTAGGCCATCACCGCATGCAAACAAAACACAAGGAGGGGAAGCCACCCCCTCCTATTTTGGACCTCAAAACCAAGTTTCTACCACTGAAATTCCTTTGGAATTCAGTGGTTAAAAGGCCAAAAAAGAATTGTTTTAAAGGCTTTAAAAGATGGCACAAAGCTTAGCAAATAAGCTACAAAAGAAGGTGAACCACCCCTAACTTCGAAAGGGCCTCAAACTACCATTTTTAACACTTAAAAACAGAGGTTTTTGTAGTTGAAAACTAGCCCAAAAACAGCATGCAAAGTTGGCCAAACAAGCAACTAAATAAAGCTTTAAAGAGGGTAAAGCCTTACCCTTGAAGCACAGCAGCAAAACAGCAACTTCCTGAGCCAAAAAACAACTTTAACAGCACAAATAAGACCTCTAAGCACCTCAGTAACAAGGTAGTCTAATTTGGTTAAGGGGTTGTAGGCAAATATGTAAAGAAAACTCACTTTCAATCCTAAAATAAAGAGAGAGAGAGAGAGAGAGAGAGAGAGAGAGAGAGATATTTTTTGCTCACAAAAATTCTCAACCCTCAAAATGGGGGAGGGACCTCCCCTTATATAGAAAAACAAGCCGAAAGCATGTTTCCATCCCTCCATACACGTGTATAGAGGATGGCTTCAATGACCAACAACTGGCACATAAAATATTTGAAAAAGAAGAAAAATGGCCGTCAACCATCATTAATGGCCGACCGGCCATCAATGAGGCCGACGCCATCAGTGTAGCCGACCGACCACCACTGATGGTCGATGGGAATAAACCCTGGCCGACGGATTGTAGGGATGGCCGGCAGGCCACCCTCTCCTTCAGAAGCAAACAAACAAGCATTTGGTCCACAACCAAGCACAAAAACAGACAAGTTTCAAAGCCTCAAAGGCAAGGCACTCCGCCAAGAACTTCGGGCATTCAAAACGAACAGAAACATGGATAATCATCGAGTATTCAAGTGATGACGTCCAAATCTTGAGGACGGTCAAAAATGGGGTATCTACACAAGCAAGGTTTGAGCTAACCTAACTTCCTTGTGTCCTCTCTATACTCCATATACAACCTTGTCTTACCACTCTAGAGCCTTGGTTGATCTTGGAGAAGCATAATTCAAGCTTGAGAGTGAGTTGAAACCAAGTTTGGATCATCAACAACAAGCCTACTCCTTGAAAGGTATAAGCTTGTTTTCTTCTCTCTTGCGTTCATTTCTTCCATTTGCTTCATAGTTCCTGCTATTTTATATTGTTTTGAACCTATTTGAAGTGTTTGAGGTTGGGTTTGAAGAGTTACTAAAAGGGTATAGAGAATTTGCTCTTTCTATACCTTTACTTATAACTCAAACCTTCCTTTTTCCACTCTTTTCCATTGATATTTACATTGATTTTCAGAGTTTTCAAAAGGCTAAAAATCATGTTTTGAGGTGTTAAAAGTGGAGGGGTTAGCCGCCCCTCCTTCTTCTTACTTACTAGCCTTAATTCTCCTCTTTATTGTTTAGCTTTTCAAGCTCTTTTCATGCATGTTAGCCTCTGTTTTCCATGTATTAAGGGCTATTTAAGGGCTTTCCAAGCCTTTTCAATTGGTTCATGCCTTGTTTAGTTCATTTGTAGTCTCATAAGTTAGCATATGTAACTTGATGCATGTTGTTCCAAGCTTTCTTTTACTCATCTTCATGTTTAAGAGCTTCATTTTAACAATCAATCCATCATCCACCTTTTTCATGCTTGAGAATGATATCAACCGATTGAGGTTATTCAAGACATGTAAAAGAGACTTCTACCTAATGGCTTAATCTTTTCGAAGATTCATTGCCAATGGTATAGTCTTTCTCTCATGCTTTCGAAGGACCTCTCGTTTGACATTACTTCTTGTTTAGAGGACTTAACTTCATTATGGACCAATGGACTAAAGAATAGCAAGGCTTAATAAAATTGGTTTAAAACTAGGATCAACACGCATAAAAGAAAGTGGCTTGAATTGCTTGAACTTGGCTGAACGTTATGCCAAGTTACTTGTGTCAAGAGTCATCACATGCTAATCCATGGCATTTTGATGATTATTGAAGCGTTGCAACTTCCCTTTTTGAGTTCATACTATGAAAAGAGGGAGGGGTGATCTTACTATTTGCATTTTATTAACTTTCGCCCAAAATTGCATCCGAGACCATCAAGCGATCATGTTGCTCATTGATGGCTTTGGAATCAATTGCTACCTTCTCTCGAGGCTTTGCCATGACAGAGAAGGAAGAAAGGACAAATAAAGCTTGAGAATGCTTTGTCTGCACTGATTTTACCTCAGAACACAAAAATAGAGCTTTGCACCAAATTGATGCACAGCCAGTCATCTGTAGACCCGGTCGGTCGTCGGTGATGCACGGCCGGCCCTTTGTGTATGGCCAGCAGTATAGTTTTGTAGAAACAGAGGTAGTGGCTGAAGGTGAAACAGAGGCAGCTTCGGCAGACAGGGCAGCTTTCAAGCGCTGCGCATGCAACCTTCATCCATCTTCCATTACGCTCTTATCAAATGCAATTAATTGTTTGTAATTAATTAGTGATAGCTAGTTAATTAATTCAAGTGTTATAATAATTAGTTAAGTAGTTTTGCTAATTTTATTTGTTTTGTAATAATTAGCTTCGTTTAGCGTAGTCGGATAGCTAGTTTATTCACTTGGACTCTCCTTCGCGAGGGCATCAATGTTGTAATAATGTGTATGTCTTCCAACCGCACGTCTTTCTCCTTTTTATTTACTAGCTTATGATGGTTAGTTTAGGAGCGTCACGTTTTGTTTAGCATACTTCATGTTTTCATCCATTTGTATTGCATGCACCGAGACTCGGTTCATCATTCTAATTGTATCGTCATTTCAATACTTCTTTGAATACGTGCTTAGATCGCATATTATCAAACTGTTTCATATGCCATGTTAAGTAGCCGAGCCTATTTAAATTGCATATCGCATGTGTTGCATTAGTCATCTTGCATAAGTTAGGATCATGCATTTTTCTAACTCATTTCTCTTTTTTGGCTTGGAGTACTAGGTGAGCCTTTACTCGCTTTAGCATAATTGCATGAGTGTGATTGCCATTGTTGCCATGTCAGCATGCTTACCATGAGGCTAAGTACTTAAATGATAAACTGCTTGAATGCCTGTGGATGAAGGCTAATTGCTTGAATTGGAGATTTGAGTAAATGTTCATATGCGATCACTTTTTCAAGTGGTAAATATTTTGAAACATTTTTCAAAAAACAAACATGACTCGAAGTGTTCCAATTCTTGCAAGTTAGTCTATACTTGTGTATGTGCACATCACATAGTAATGCTAGCCTAATAAACCGAAACAAGAGCATATAATGTATAGAAGATTCATATCATGATTAGTAGAGGCCGATCTTTGATCGGGTGAGCGGGGGTGCTCAACTCATGACCTTCCCCTCTCGTACCTAAGTTCCCGAGCTGAGGCAACTTTGGTGATGATGGACACGTGGCCTTTGGCACGAGTCATGGGTTTCCTAGATTTCTCAAAAATATTTAGGTGGCGACTCTGTATCTAGCGAAGCAGTCCAATTTTGGCATTTTTTATTCAAAATCAATTTTCCAAAAGATTTGCTAGATTTGGACTCTTTGGTGTTTATCAGTTTCACATTGCACTTGTGAGATTAGATTCAGAACTGCAGGAGTCTGAACTATAGGGCTTATTCACCTTCCGAAAGGGGGTGCGAAAAAGGCGAGCTGTAATTTCTACCGACTCCGCTGGGGACTTAGAGAACTTGACTCAAACTTGATGATGTGAAATTTTATCTACACTTCTGTGTTTCTTTGCATTGCATTTGCATTGGTTCGCTTAAGTCACTGTGTTTTCCATCTGCTATTCTTGGACGGTTTGCCAGAGGCTTGCTTGAAAAGCTTACCAAAAGGCTTACTGGTCACGGGCTCTGCCATGATGGGAACACAACCCTTTGATCTGGATTACCACTGCACTGTTTGATTTGCTTTTCACTTTTCGGTGTCAGGTGCAAGAGGTATATTAGGTAGTCTTGCTGAGGTACCCTTTTGACCAATCGGCCTAGTTGCCTATCAAAAGCCATAGAGACTATTTCAAATTAGGACAGGATGCTCACCCGAGTGTAGGATTGCGTGAAGCCACATTGTTTGAATAGTGAACCCTAGCTCCTGACGAAGCTAGGACAAGGTAACCATATCCTCTCGTAGGGGTATTTTGGTTCTCACTTAACTGGTATGTGCTTTTAGAGTGAAACTCTATAGGAATGTGCGCATCAGTTGCAAGTTTGGGTATCAGTATTTGGGGGCAGAGTTTAGTGTTGAGTGCAGTCCTACAGCTTTGATTACATCTGTGTGTTGTTAACATCTGAGCCGAGGTGCTGTGCATTTTTCTGATTTCTGCTTTCTTTTTGCTTTATTTCTTTTTGCTAGGTAGTTTATCACAATAGCTTCGGAAAGTTCGGATATCCCTCGAGCACTCTGGACCCGTGTGAGGAGGCTTTATAGATCCGGGGATCTTGTTAGGGGACAACCTGTGTTTGCTTCGCTCCCACCGGTTCCTAGACAGAGGAGAGTTAGCTACAATTCACCAGTTCAGCAATCACCTGCATCCAGTCAGGCTCAATCTTCTACATTCAGGCCAACAAGAGATCACTCACCTATTCAGATGACTCAGTACCCTTCAGCTAGTATGGAAGACTTGATTCGTCATCTCCAACAAACAGTGGAAACCATGCAGCAAGATGCTGCTCGCCAAGCTGAGGTTACAACCCACCAAGCTGAAGTGATAAACAGGCTGCAATAACAGCAACCACAGTCGGCAACAGCTTCTGCTTCCCATGCACCTCCTGCGAGTATCCCAGCACCCGAAATTACTGCCAATGTCCAAGAGAATCTGGGCAATCCTGTAGACCCCATCCCACCGTAAGCCTCCAAGGCACTAGTGTACCAAACCAAGCCTCCGTTTGAATTCGAAGTTGACCGACTGTACTTAAGGTCAACAAGCTGGAGAAGCTTTTCAAGCGGGCACAAGGCACAAACCCAATCCCCGACATCGAAGATGGATACATTGACTCTGCAGTAACCTTGCCAGACCGGTTCAAAATGCCACATATCGACCGGTTCGATGGCTTTGGGGATCCCACGGTTCATCTACAGTTGCTCTCTTATATCTTGCGGCTAATGGGCCTCACTAGACTTCAAAACTGTCTCTTTTTGCTGGACCTTGTTGGAATAGCAGCTATCTGGTATGCAAAGCTAGAGGACTCTGTGAAACGGAGTTGGGAGGAAATGGCTGAGGCCTTCATCGCACAATACTCATACAACACATAGATCAAGGTCACAACCTGTGATATTGAAACAACCCATTAGGAGCCAAATGAGGGCTTCTCAGACTTTGTAATGAGATGGAGGGCCAAGGCTTCGATGATGACTACCAGGCCATCCGAGAAGGATCAAATTAGGATGGTGGTCCGCAATCTGCAAGGGAAATTACTACAGACGATGATCGTCTTACCGTTGTTCACATTCACTGAGCTCTATGAGATAGGGGTTCAGATTGAAGATGTAATGAAACAAGGGTTGATAACCAATAAGAAGGAGCAGGCCAAGAGGCCTTTTTGACACAGTTCCAATGCAACTACTAATGGAAGCACAACTGTGCGGCCATCTGATGTGAGTGTTGTTACCACTACAGCCAAAACCGCCAACCCTTTTGCCAACACAACTTCACAAACCTCAAACAACCAGGCCCAATCCTAGAGGACCTTTACCCCACTCTATATGCCTTTATCACAAGCCCTGAGGGTGTTGATCAAAAAGGGGCATCTCAAGCCGTTAGAGTCTCGCCCACTACTCGATCCTCTCCCACCAAAACACAACCCAGCCAAATACTGCGTTTTTCACGAGCATCACGACACTGACCAATGCTTCATGCTACATCATGAGATTCAAGATCTTATTGACAACAAGGTGATAGCACCACCCTAAAAGCCAAATGTAACCACCAACCCTCTCCCAGCCCACAATCAAGTCCCTCCGCCCCGGAACTTAAACCTAATACATACACTGGCCATCTCTTATGATCCCAACATATATATTGCCCCTTCTCACCTACCTAAATCGGCCGTGTTCATTCCTGAAAGCACAGACTTGTGCATGATGGACACGTCCATACTTCAACCTGAACCCCGTGGTGGTGATAATGTCAAAAGGAGGAAGATTGGCCTTGGAGGAGAATGTTAGTCCATTGCTTGAGAGCTCAGCAGACTTAGCTGAGAGGGTGTATAACCCGTGCTGTTACATTGTGCCGATCGATCAAGCCAAACCAGAAGTGGTATTGCCAACAGCAATGAGGTCAATGTAGTTAGAGAGGATGGCCCAAGTCAAGGACAAGATGATCTAGCGAAGCTAGAGGAGGACATAGACAATCTGTAGTTCTACGACGAATAGGATTAGGGGGACGTGCAGATTGACTGGTTTGATCTGAATAGGTCGACAGACAACTCCGGGTGGCTTAGTGATGAACCTGACCGAGAGGAAGAAACTGAACCAAAACCTGAAGAAAAAGAAGCAAGAATAGCTGCATTGGCCGGAATGGCCGAGGAAAAGGGAAAACTGCCAGAGAGCACCGGTATCAAGAATTTAGCTCAAGAACTAGGCGCCGTGAGTATCACAGATACAGAACAGGAAACCGCATTGAAACAGTTTGTGTATGAAAGGGATCAAGACAAACAGGAAGCTGGAAAAGCCCAACACCCTGCGGGGGATGTTTCTGATGTGAGAGTTATTAGAATAGAGCCAGAAAATTGATTGTTGGTTGCTGGAGGTATATGGTGGGAAGATGATGATCAACATCTGGGCCACACAGACGAGGATTGGGATGAGTCCCTGCTAATCAATACTTGATACTCTGAAGAGATGGACCACACGATGAGAAGTGGGTGGTATTTCAAACCCCCACATTTAGACCAAGCCAAGGCCTCTGGGAAAGATAAAGAAATTGAGAAGCAGAAGGAAAAGCAGTTGGAAGAAGAGGCAGTGCTTAAACAACTAAAGAAAATTCAAGCCGATATTTCAATATGAGGTCTGCTCATGGCTTCTCGGGTGCATCGACAGGCTGTATTATCAACAATAGACAAAGCCAAACTATCCATTGACACCACCCCTGAACAGCTTATGGGGTTGGTTTTCCCAGGTGGTACCAGTCCAACCCTAACCTTTTCCAAGAAGGAATTTCCGCCAGAAGGCTCAACACACAACAAACCTCTATACATATTAGTTGAGTGTAGAGAAAAGTGTGTGCCAGTGATATTGATCGACACCGGGTCAGCTATCAACGTCTGTCCATCGCGCACAGCTTATGCCATCGGCCTGAAACCAACAGATCTCATGCCTACAACCCAGGTAATTCGGGCGTATGACAATACCAACAGAGAGGTTATGGGCACGGTACAGATCAAAATTCAAGTGGGCCTAGCTCAACAGGATATTGAGTTTCATGTCCTGGATGTGCCGGCCACTTTCAATCTACTGTTAGGGAGACCTTGGTTACATCAGATGAAAGCTGTCTCTTCTACCCTCCACCAAATGCTGAAATACCCTCATGGAAAGGGGTTGACTATTGTGTTCGGGAATTCATCCATACATCCTCCACCAGAGATAACTACACCTGTGCTAGAAATTGTTCATGGTGAAAAGGATGTATTCCTTTCAGGTTTTACGCTGGCTGAGGCCCGAGCAGTGCAAACCATCTTGGCAGCAGATGAGGGCTTGTATGTTAGTGACCAATCAATCTATTTCATGAACAAGCTCCAACATGTGCCAAGAATGGTGTTGGGAAGAAGTGGCCGGAAAGGCGTCACAGCACTAGCCGATGTGTCGCATAATCCACATGCCTTTGTTCTTGGCTATATGCCCACCAAAGAGGATTGGGTTAGGAAAGGAAAAGGGATGGAAGGCAGAGCCAAAGCTAAGCAGGCTGGGAAATGCTACTTCCCATTTTGCGGCTTTCCTGAGCCCTGGATAAATTCTGAGAAGCAGCGTGTTCCTGGCTTTGAAATTTTCTTTGACTTGCAGCTACAAGACAGTGATACAGAGAGAAAGACCGAACCAACTGCTGAAGCTGGAAGAGCATGGAAAATGACTTGGACAACAGTGAACTTGAAGTAGGGCAGCACTGGCATGTCTCCTTTTAGATTCTCCAGTTGACCCAAAGAGCTTGGAGGATAACCTAACTATCTCCATGATCGGGGACCAACCAGGTGTGAACCCATCTAGCAGCATTTTGGATGTATCTGAAGCACCATCTCTCGTTTGGCAGCTAGAGAAAGGCTACCTGTCTAGTAGTTCTGATTTGGGTAACGAGCCAGAATCTGATTCCACAAAGTCTGTAGAGTCGGAATCAGATTCCAGTTCTTTTGAGTCTGGGTCTAGTATTCCTGGGAGTGATAACCCGAATGCCAAGGTCTTATCCAGGTCATCTTTTTCTTTTGCTTTTGAGTCGGTTGTAACCGAAGAGCTGGATGAGCTGGACTTTATAAATGAGAATGCCACTGTAGATTCTGAGTCTTTCTCTGTGCCGCTTGTTTATTGCATTGACCAAGACTTTCAAAATTTTAATGAAAACGATGAGGAAGGAATTCCTCTAGTTTTGAAATTTTTGATTAATCGAGAGGAGGAGATGTTTGTAAAACCCCTTGCTGATGAAATCATTGCTTTTAATGTGAGTACTGAGAAGGATCTGCGTCTGGTGCAGATTGGGTCCACATTGTCTTCGAAGGAGCGCAAGCGCTTAGCCGCTTTATTAAAAGATTTCAAAGATGTTTTCGCGTGGTCCAACGAAGACATGCCTGGAATCGATCCTGAGATTGTATAGCATCAGATCCCTCTTGATCCCAAAGCCCGACCCGTCAAGCAAAAGTTGCGGAGAATACGTCTGGATTGGGCTTTGAAAATTAAGGAAGAAGTTACCAAACAGATTGAGGCAAGGTTCTTGCTTGTGTCTGAGTATCTAACGTGGTTGGCCAACATTGTTCCAGTCCCAAAGAAGGATGGCAGAGTCAAAGTCTGTGTCAACTTCAGGGATCTAAATAAGGCTAGTCCGAAGAATGATTTTGCCTTACCACATATTGATGAATTGGTAGACTTCACCGCGGGCCATGCATTACTCTCCTTTATGGATGGATTTTCCGGGAATAACCAGATTCTGATGGTGCCCGAGGACAGAGAGAAAGCTGCCTTTATTACGCCGTGGGGTACCTATTGCTACAAGGTGATGCCGTTTGGATTAAAGAATGCTGAGGCTACCTATCAACAGGCTGCGACCACTATTCTGCATGATATGATCCACAAAGAGGTTGAGGTATACGTTGACGACATGATTGTCAAGTCCAAAGAAAGAGAGGGCCACTATACCACCTTGACAAAGTTCTTTCAATGAATCAGAGAATACAAACTGAGGTTGAATCCACAGAAGTGTACTTTCGGTGTAACAACCAGGAAAATGTTGGGCTTCTTGATCACACAGAGAGGCATCGAGATAGATCCTTCCAAAATCAAGGCCATCCTAGAAATGCCACCACCAAGGACTGAAAAGGAGGTGCGAGGCTTTCTGGGTAAAGTGCAATTCATAAGACGGTTTATTTCTAAATTAACCTTGACTTGTGAACCACTTTTTGGTCTCCTAAAGAAAGGAAAGAAATTCCAATGGGATGATTGATGTCAATTCGCTTTTAAGCAGATTAAACAGTACCTTCAGAATCCACCCGTGTTGTTGCCGCTAGAGCCGGGAAAGCCTTTAATTCTGTATATGTCTGTCACGAACACCACAATAGGATGCATTCTTGCTCAGGAATATGAGGATAAGGTGGAGAAAGCCATCTATTATTTGAGCAAGAAAATGCTGGAATATGAGACTCGCTACACTCCGCTAGAGAAAGCTTACTTAGCCTTGGTATGGGCTACCAGGAAGCTGAGGCACTACTTGTTAGCTCACTCTGTAATTCTGGTTTCGAGATTAGATCCCATTAAATATCTCTTTAAGAAACCAGCGCTTACGGGTAGGCTAGCCCGTTGGTTGCTTCTTCTCTCCAAATTTGATCTGAAGTATGTCACTCACAAGTCAGTCAAGGGGAGAGCAGTAGCGGAGTTCCTGGCAGATCATCCTGTAGAAGGGGATGAATCAGTGGAATACCTATTCCCAGATGAAACCATCCTGCAAGTTGAGGAAGAGACTTGGACAATTTACTTTGACGGAGCATCCAATCAATATGGTTATGGGATAGGTGTGTCGCTGATAGCACCCGATGACTCCCATATACCTTTAGCCTTTAAACTCTGGTTCAAGGTATCGAATAACGAAGTAGAATACGAAGCGTGTATCGCTGGTTTGGAAGCCGCCCTGGAACTAGGGGCAAAAAGGTTGGACGTGATCGGGGACTCGAACCTAGTTGTTTCTCACGCAAACGGAGACTAGAAGGTCAAAGAAGAAAAGATGAAGATTTATCACCAGACCCTAGACATTCTAATTCTTAGGTTTGAAAAGCTGACTTTCACACATCTATTGAGAGAGAACAACAGGTTTGCTAACACTTTATCAACTCTATCATCCATGATAGACATCCCGCTTAGAGTCCGGATGCGTCCGATCATCATTGAGAAGAGGTACACACCGACCTACGAAACTATCGCCGCAATAGATAAAGCACAAGATCAAAACCCTTGGTACTATGATATTTGGAACTTCTTAGAAAAGGAGATGTATCCACTAGGGGCAAATGCCAACGACAAGAGGGAAATACGGTGGATGGCCGTTCAATTTATCATCTGTGGAGGTAAACTGTACAAGAGAGGTCATCTGGGAATGCACAAGTTGTGTGTCGAAGTAGAGGAGTCAAAGCGCCTGATGGAGGCCATCCATGGGGGAGAGTGTGGGACGCACATGAACGGAGTAATGTTAGCCCGAAAAATTCTCAGGCAAGGTTACTACTGGTCTACCATGGAGAAGGATTGTATTGGTTTTGTTTGGTGATGCCACAAATGCCAAATTCATGCTAATCGGATGAACATCCCGCCGTCGAAACTGTACAACATGACTTCACCGTGGCCTTTCTTAGTCTGGGGAATTGATGTTATCGGCGTAGTCACACACCGAAGGGTCGAATGGGCATGAATACATTCTGGTGGCAATTGACTACTTTACAAAGTGGGTAGAGCTCAGTCTTACGCAGTGTTGAAAGCAACGCATATGGCTAAGTTCATCCAAAACAACATCATTTGCCGTTATGGAGTCCCAAACGAGATCATTTCAGATAATGGCTCCCATTTCAAGAAAGAAGTGATAGACATGTTGGAGAAATACAATGTGGCTTTTCATAAGTCATCTACTTACCGGCCGCAACCAACGGAGTTGTTGAGGCCGCCAACAAGAACATCAAGCATATTTTGCAGAAAATGGTTGAGACTTATAGGAACTGGCCAAACAAATTACCATTTGCACTCTGGGGCTATAGAACTTCAATCTGGACGTCCACAGGGGCAACTCCTTATTCTCTTGTCTATGGGATGGAAGCTGTTTTGCCAATCAAAATAGAAGTCCCATCACTGCGAGTTATGGCTGAGTGTCAGATAGCAGAGGCAGACTGGCAACAGAGCAGGTTCAAAGAATTGATGCTGTTCGATGAGAGAAGGCTGAAAGCATTGTACCATGTTCAGGGTCATCAATGTAAGATTGCTAGGGCTTTTAACAAGAAGGTTAAGTCCCGTAATCTAAAAGAAGGGGATTTGGTGCTGAAAGACAACCGAGCTCCCATCCATGACCCTAGGGGCAAGTTCAGACCCAATTGGACTGGTCCTTACATCATCAAAATAATCTGGTCGGGTGGAGCTATTATTCTCATGGACCTGGATGGCCTAGAATTTTCCCAACCGATCAACATGGACAAGTTGAAGAAATACTATCCTTGAGAGGCTTACTAGCCTTAATTCTCCTCTTTATTTACTGGCCACCCCTCATTATTCTTCTTACTAGCCTTAATTCTCCTCTTTATTGTTTAGCTTTTCAAGCTCTTTTCATGCATGTTAGCCTCTGTATTCCATGTATTAAGGGTTGTTTTAGGGCTGTCCAAGCCTTTTCAATTGGTTCATGCCTTGTTTAGTTCATTTGTGGTCTCATAAGTTAGCATATGTAACTGATGCATGTTGTTCCAAGCTTTCTTTTACTCATCTTCATGTTTAAGAGCTTCATTTTAACAATCAATCCATCATCCACCTTTTTCATGCTTGAGAATGATTTCAACCGATTGAGGTTATTTAAGACATGTAAAAGAGACTTCTACCTAATGGCTTAATCTTTTTGAAGATTCATTGCAATGGTATAGTCTTTCTCTCATGCTTTCGAAGGACCTCTCGTTTGACATTACTTCTTGTTAGAGGACTTAACTTCATTATGGACCAATGGACTAAACAATAGCAAGCTTAATAAAATTGGTTTAAAACTAGGATCAACACGCATAAAAAAAGTGGCTTGAATTGCTTGAACTTGGCCGAACATTATGCCAAGTTACTTGTGTCAAGATCATCACATGCTAATCCATGGCATTTTGATGATTCTTGAAGCGTTGCAACTTCCCTTTTTGAGTTCATACTATGAAAAGAGGAGGGGTGATCTTACTATTTGCATTTTATTAACTTTCGCCCAAAATTGCATCCGAGACCATCAAGCGATCATGTTGCTCATTGATGGCTTTGGAATCAATGCTACCTTCTCTCGAGGCTTTGCCATGACAGAGAAGGAAGAAAGGACAAACAAAGCTTGAGAATGCTTTGTCTGCACTGATTTTACCTCAGAACACAAAAATAGAGCTTTGCACCAAATTGATGCACAGCCAGTCATCTGTAGACCCGGTCGGTCGTCGGTGATGCACAGCCGGCCCTTAGTGTATGGCCAGCAGTATAGTTTTGTAGAAACAGAGGTAGTGGCTGAAGGTGAAACAGAGGCAGCTTCGGCAGACAAGGCATGTGAAGCCCCTGAAAATGTATTCGCTTTTTTAAAAAAAAATAATGTTTAAATTATTGCTTAAAGCCCCTCGGTTACTAGAATTATTTCGAATCTTGTTGATTAGCATTTTTTTTTATCGAAACAGGAATATCCTAACTTGACCATTCAATTCCAACTAGTGGTCCATTCAATTTTCCAAATAATGGTCCATTCAATTCCAACTAGTGTCCATTCATTTTCCAACTAGTGGTCCATTAAATTTTCCAAATAATGGTCCATTCAATTCCAACTAGTGTCCATTCATTTTCCAACTAGTGGGCTTTAATGACAAGTAAATCCTAACTTGTCCTTTCAATTCCAACCAGTGGGCTTTTATGCCATGTTACACCAAATTTGCCTATAAATATCACCACTCCCTAGCATGACAAACACTAGCAACACTCTCACACACACATTCGACTAAAGGAAGAAGGAAACAAGAGAGAAATCTTGAGAGGAAGAGGAAGGGAGAAGAGAGCCATCTTGTTCAAGCTTAGCAAGTAAGCCACAACACAACCTTCTCTTTCATTTTCCCTTTTTCAAATACATGTTCTTAAGGGTTCTAAATAATATTTTCAGATGTGTTATTGATGAGTTACTTGTGTTAAGAATGATAAAAGTTGAACCATGACTTTCCCTCTCTTGTGGTTTCCCTCATTTCGGTACAAAACTATCCTACTCATACCAATCTCCCAAACTTTCCAAAGGTACTCATCCAAGCAAATTTTCTGGGTTAATATATGTTAGTTAGCATGGTTTCATCACAAAAGAAAAAAAAAAATCCTTAATGGATCCCTTTTCTCACAAATCTTCTTATTTCGAGTATGGTGCCTTAGAATCTGTTTCGCAGCCAACTTTCAAACAATTCTAGAGAAATGTATAAAATTATTCTGGACCTCTATCTTATGTCAAAATCTTCCTTAGGGAGTTAGTTTTCCACTAAAATTTTTTTCATGGAAAAACAGTGAGCGGGTTGCAAGAAAATCAAATTTTCGTAACAGTCAACGAATTGGACAGCGCTGGAGTGTTTTCTAAATAACTTAAAATCTATAAAAGCTATTCCATTTCTGAAATATGTTCTAGAAACTAGATTAAATTCTCTACGAACCATAGGAAGGCCAAGTCCGGTAAAAAAATTCTAAAATAGCCTTTTCATTCTAATCTTTATATGATATTGAATCTGGGAATTTTGTTGAGCATGGATGTTTTAAGCACTTGTGTTCATGAAAATGTTTATTAGCTTATGATCATAACTCAGCATGATATTATATGTGTTATGGTTATGTTCTTTATCTCCTTCATCTTAATGATGCATGCTTATGTGGATATTTTGATCTTGTTAAGTTAGTCTAACCTTGATTTTAAACATGTAACTCAACGAAAAACTTTACTGGGGTGGTATTCGGTTTTCGGTCCTTTGAAACAATGGAAGATGAGAATGTGATGTATGGATTCTTGGGATGCATTCCCTATTTGGAAGTCAAAATCTTGCGCAAGTGGTTTTCGGAACCCTTGAACGGAGCGGTTGTATTCGGACCTTAGGTGGTTTGGTATGAGGAGGGATTTGGGCAAGGCCCTATCTTACCGTCTCTTTTGAGGCCCTGCGGTTGGCGCTACGCGGTATATAACCGTTGGTAGGCATCTGAGGTTAGTTCTACAACAAAGCAGCAAAAGAGGGGGCATACCGAATAATCCACGTCTGATTCTTGTGGTTGGGAGGACGAAATCTCTTTGGGGGATTTCTAGTTTACTAACATCTAACTTGTAACCATTTATTTATTTATTTGTGTATCATGCTTTACTACTTGATGTTATATTTGTGATTATGTATTGGACTCGGGAAAAAGGAATGGGATGTGTGTGTGTTTACTGGGCATTCAAAGCTCACGGCGTGTTATGCCAGGTGCCGAAGAGGAACATATAGTTGGAGACGACGAGCCTGAAACCTTCGAAGACCTTTGGCTATCTTAGTAAAGTCAAAAATTTCTCTTTTAATATTTTTGTAAGACTCATACAAAGATTTACATTTTCTTTTTGGGATGTAATGTAATGGAACAAGCTTTTGCAATTAAGGATATTTGTGGTTGTTATGTATTTATATGCAATATAATCAGAGGTATACACCTTATCGTTGCTTATGAGACCTTGTGTCAATACTTCTTAGGATCTGTCAAAATTGACCATAGGACTCAGCAGTGACTCTCCCTTGCCTACAACCAATAGTGTAGAATCGGGGCGTCACAGGGCAGCTTTCAGGCGCTGCGCATGCAACCTTCATCCATCTTCCATTACGCTCTTACCAAATGCAATTAATTGTTTGTAATTAATTAGTAATAGCTAGTTAATTAATTCAAGTGTTATAATAATTAGTTAAGTAGTTTTGCTAATTTTATTTGGTTTGTAATAATTAGCTTCGTTTAGCGTAGTCGGATAGCTAGTTTATTCACTTGGACTCTCCTTCACGAGGGCATCAATGTTGTAATAATGTGTATGTCTTCCAACCCCACATTTTTCTCCTTTTTATTTACTAGCTTATGATGGTTAGTTTAGGAGCATCACGTTTTGTTTAGCATACTTCATGTTTTCATCCATTTGTATTACATGCACCGAGACTCGGTTCATCATTCTAACTGCATTGTCGTTTCAATACTTCTTTGAATACGTGCTTAGATCGCATGTTATCAAATTGTTTCATATGCCATGTTAAGTAATCGAGCCTATTTAAATTGCATATCTTATGTGTTGCATTAGTCATCTTGCATAAGTTAGGATCATGCATTTTTCTAACTCATTTCTCTTTTTTGGCTTGGAGTACTAGGTGAGCCTTTACTCGCTTTAGCATAATTGCATGAGTGTGATTGCCATTGTTGCCATGTCAGCATGCTTATCATGAGGCTAAGTGCTTAAATGATAAACTGCTTGAATGCCTGTGGATGAAGGCTAATTGCTTGAATTGGAGATTTGAGTAAATGTTCATATGCGATCACTTTTTCAAGTAGTACATATTTTGAAACAATTTTCAAAAAACAAACATGACTCAAAGTGTTCCAATTCTTGCAAGTTAGTCTATACTTTTGTATGTGCGCATCACATAGTAATGCTAGCCTAATAAACTGGAACAAGAGCATATAATGTACAGAAGATTAATATCATGATTAGTAAAGGCCGATCATTGATAGGGCGAGCGGGGGTGCTCAATTCATGACCTTCCCCTCTCGTACCTAAGTTTCCGGGCAGAGGCAACTTTGATGATGACGGACATGTAGCCTATGGCATGAGTCATGGGTTTCCTAGATTTCCCAAAAATATTTAGATAGCGACTCTGTATTTGGCAAAACAATCCAATTTTGGCATTTTTTATTCAAAATCAATTTTTCAAAAGATTTGTCGGATTTGGACTCTTTAGTGTTTATCAGTTTCACATTGCACTTGCGAGATTAGATTCAGAACCGCGAGAGTCTGAACTGTAGGGCTTATTCGC
The DNA here is from genome assembly GCA_030407325.1 of Camellia japonica. NCBI lineage: Eukaryota > Viridiplantae > Streptophyta > Magnoliopsida > Ericales > Theaceae > Camellia > Camellia japonica. The sequence continues at coordinate 21,306,058 of JAPPVO010000010.1, read as the reverse complement.
CTTCCAAAAGAGGGTGCGAAAAAGGCGAGCTACACCTGCGGCCGATGGGCCTGACCAGATTGTAGAAGCTCTCACTCTTTGGCCGGACCATGTCAGGAATAGCGGCTATATGGTATGCAAAGCTAGAGGATTCTATAAAGCAGAGTTGGGAGGAAATGGCCAAGGCCTTTGTTGCACAGTACTCATATAACACACAAATCGATGTCACAACCTATGATCTCAAAGTAATGCGCCGGGAGCCAAAGGAGGGCTTTTCAGAATTCGTGACAAGGTGGAGGGCCAAGGCTTCAATGATGACCACACGGCCTTCTAAGAAAGATCAGATAAGGATGGTAGTCCGTAATCTGAACGGGAAGTTGTTGCAGAAGATGATCGTCCTACCTTTGTTCACATTCACTGAGCTCCATGAGATGGGTGTTCATATTGAAGACACCATGAAACAGGGGTTGATTACTAATGAGAAAGAGCAAGCCAAGAGGCTTTTTGTACGCAGTTCCAATGCAACCACCAGTGGTAGCACAGCTGCGCGACCATCTGATGTGAGTGTTGTCACCACCATAACCAAGACCACCAATCCCTTTGCCAATACAGCTCCACAAACTTCAAACAACCCTGCTCGATCCCAGAGGACCTTTACCCCACTCTACATGCCTTTATCTGAAGCCATGAAGGTGTTGATCAAAAAGGGGCACCTCAAACCATTAGAGCCACGCCCACTACCTGATCCTCTTCCACTGAAACACAAACCAGCCAAGTACTGTGCTTTTCACCAGCAGCACAGTCACAACACTGACCAATGCTTCAAGCTGCATCATGACATTCAAGACCTCATTAACAATAAGGTGATTGCACCACCCCAGAAAGCAAATGTCACTACTATCCCTCTCCCGGCCCACAATTAAGTTCCCTCACCTCATAATCTAAACCTAATCCATACACTGGCCATCCCCTAGGATCCCAACATATATATTACCCCTTCCCACCTACCCAGACCAATGGTGTTCATTCCTGAAAGCACATATTTGTGCATGATGGACACCTCCCCACTACTACCTAAACCTGTGGTGGTAACAATTGGCGTAGAAAGGGGCTAGTCTTAGAGGAGAGTATGAGTCCGCTGCCTGAGTGCTCTAAGGACTTGTTTGAGGGGAAGTATGATTCAAACTGCTACATTGTGCCAATTGATCAAGTCAAGCCAGAAGTGGTATTGCCAACAGTAGTAGAGGTCAATGTGGTTAGGGAGGATGGCCCGAGCCAAGGTTTGGATGATTTGGCGGAACTTGAGGAGGACTTAGACAACCTGCAGTTCTTTGACGAACAAGATCAAGGGGATGTGCAGATTGACTGGTTTGATTTGAATGGATCAGCGGACAACTTTGGGTGGTTGAGTGATGAACCCGACAAAAAGGAAGGAACTGAAACAAAATCGGAAGAAAAAGGAGCAAGAATTGCTGCAGTGGCTGTAATGGCTAATGAAAAGGGGAAACTGTCGGAGAACACCGGCATGAAAATTTCAGCTCAGGAATTGGGCATTGTGAGTACTGTAGACACAGAACAGGAAGCTGCGTTGAAGCAGTTTGCACGAGAGAGGGTTGAAGATAACCAGAAAGCTATAATGGCCCAACACCCTGTAGGGGAAACTTGTGAAGTGAAAGTAATCCAAACGGAGCCGGACAACCGTTTGTCGGCTGCCGAAGGCGTATGGTAGGAGAATGATGATCTACTTCTAGCTCACACTGACGAGGACTGGTGTAGGCACCCCACTTTTGACCGACCTTAAGACTCAGACGTCATCGATTGAGCGCTCGGTGATAGTGCATGTTGTGCTTGTTTCAAGGTTTCGGAGTCTTCGGCTGAGTGCCTTGCCTCCGGGCCTCTGAACTCTTTGTGTTTCGGCTCGGTTTGCGGACCAAGCCTTGTTTCCCTTCCCTGGAGGGAGGGGGTGGTCTGTAGACCATCCTTTTGTGGTTGCGGACCACTTTTCGTGGTCGTAGACCACTTTTCCTGCTTGGAGACTAGTTTCCGATTTTCGGAGCCTTCGGCCGCGCGCCTTGTCTCGGGACCGCTTAACGTTCTCCGTTTGGTGTGGTTTTTGAACCATACCTTGTTGCCTCTGCCTAAAGGGACACTGTGGTTCGGGAGACCACTTTTGTGGTCGTAGACCACTTTTGATGCCCGTAGACTAGTTTTCGAGTCTCCCGGCCGCGCGCCTTCACTCCCGAACTTTCATCTTGCATCCTTTTTGGTTTGTTTTTGGTACAAACCTTGTTTTCCTTGTTTGGAAGGTGGTACAAGGGTGGGAGACCAGTTCTTCCCCTTGGAGACCACTTTTTTTCCTGCCAGCCAGTTTTCTAGTCGGCCAACTAGTCTCCTTGGTCTTTGGGCCACCTTTTCTGGTCGGCCACCACACCACTGCCTTGCTTTCATGCTATAGACCTTTGTGGACGTGCCCGCGTGGGGCTTCATGCCACAGTTCGGACTCGATTGTCACGGTTCTAAATCTGAACCAAAGAGTCCAAATCCAGCAAATCGTTTTGGAAAATAGATTTTTGTAAAGAAGTGCCAAACATGGACTGCTTTGCCAAATATAGAGTCGCCACCTAAATATTTTTTAATGGGGGAATTTAGGAAACCCTGACTCGTTTGCCTAAGGCCACGTGTCCGTCATCACCAAAGTTGCCTCGGCTCGGGAACTTGGGTACGATTGGGGAAGGTCAGCTACGAGCACCCCCGCTTGCCCGATCAAAGATCGGCCTCTACTAATTGTGATATCTTGTTTTGAAAACATTAAGTGCTCTTATTCCGGTTAATTAGCCTAAAATTACTACGTGATGCACACAGCAAAACAAGTATAGACTAGATCGCCTAATTTGGAACAAAGCATTGCATATCCATTTGTTTGAAAATGGTTTGAGATTTGCTACTCGCAAGTAGGCTAAAATACGGATTTCAATGAATTATTCCAATTCAAACAATCCAACCTTCACCCACAGGCATTCAGGCAGTTATATCACATAAGCAATTAGCCTCATGGCAAGTATGCTGTCATGGCAAACACTCACACGCATGCAAGGATGCTAAAGCATAAAAGCTTACCTAGTACTCCAAGCCAAAACAGAAACTAGTTAGTAATCAATGCATGATCCTAGTTCATGTTAAGATGGCTAATGCAACACAGGCAAAATGCAGCTAGAATAGGCTCGGCTAATTTAAGATGGCATATGAGATGCTACAAATAACATGTATTCAACTTGGAATTAAAATACAATGCAGTTAGTATGATCGCCGAGCCCGGTGCATGCAAGACAAATGTATGGATGCACGCATGCATAGCATAAGGTATGCTAATTTAAATATGCCCTAATACTAACCATCAAAAATAGGTAAGTAAAAGGGAGAAAGAAGTGGGGGTTGGAAGACATGCACACACGCACCCACACTTATTACAAATTTGCCCTCGCTCGGAGGGACCAAAAGAATAATACAAATCAATTAACCTACAAGCTAATTAAATATTACAGACCACTTAACTAGTTAAGCAAATTAGCTAAGCTAAGAAAGCAGTAAAAGGCCTCGGAAGAGGGTCCAATACACGCGTGCTCGGGTTTGCTCGGAAATCCGTCGCCATGTACAAGCTGCCTCTGTTTACCCTGCTCTGCTCCTCTGAGATTTGCACAAATCCCAAGAAACACTCTATGGGCACTTGGGAACACCACCGGCTAGGGGGAAACATCACCGGCCATGGTAGGATGGTCATTGACTATTAATTGAGCTCTCGGTCAAATATGTTTGGTCGGTCGACAATAGAGATGGCCGGCCGACCAATTCTTCCTGCAGAAACCTGTTTTGACAGCAGCAGAGGGCAAAACATGGCATGGCAATGCATTTCAAGCAAATGTGTGCACAACCACACCCCTTATCATGTTTATGACTCAAAAGGGTATGGTCCTTGATTCTCGGACCACCAATAGCGCATTTCGATGCGTGATGGCCCAAGAAGCCAAGTTGTGCATTTTGATTTCAAATGTAATGCAAACCAAACAAACAAATGGGCTCAACCTCTATCATAATCAATTCAAGAGGCAAAGCATGCATGCCAAATGCAACCTAAGCATATGAACTAAGTATGCAACATGGCAATGCAAACAAGCAAGCAATCAACAAGTATGCAAGCTAGTAGACATGCAAGACATGATGCAATCAAAGCATGCAAAGTGTAAGACATGCACAACATGTAAAGAGTGGACTTAAACTAATTTGGGCAGCTCTATAGTAAGCCCAAAATAGTGGCCAAGTGCTATGGAAATGAATGCAAAATGACATACAAACATGCATGTACACATAGTCCAACACTTAGGCATATAGAAGCAACTTTTAAGCACACTTAAAAGAGACCAAACATGGGGCTAAAGGCATGCATTGTAAGCTCTGAAAATCATGTAGAAAATGATGCCAAATCAACCTACCAATGCAAATAAGGCATGCAACCGGCCCAAGGACTTAAACCATGATCATGTGACACATGAAGCAAATGACCAAAGTGGACCAAAACAATCCCAAATCATGCAAAAGTAAGCCCCAAAAACCACTTAGATGGCATCTAAATGATCTAATCCTAAAGGTATACACAATGGCACAAACATGGAGCATGAAACACCAACCTCTTAAAGAATGAAAGGGGCACCAAATGCAAGCATACAAGCATACCATGAGGACTGAAATGATGTGAGAAGTGGTTCTAAACCACTGAAATGATGCAAGGATAGCATGCTAGAGGGTCCGATACTTAAGGCCTACAAGGGGATTACATGGTAGCTATACAAAGCAAAGCATGGATGACCCAAATAACCAAAAATAGTTCTCAAGCACATCAAAACAAGCATAAAAGCTTCACAAAGCTAAGCCAAAAACATGCTAGAAACAAGGCTCAAAGCATAAAGCATGTTAAGGCAAATCATGGCATTACAAGACAAGTATGCAAAGCAAGCATGGTGTGTCTAAACCAATTAAAAATAGTGCTATATCATGGCAAAATAAGTACAAATATACTTAAGACATGGCCAACATGAACTTAAAAAATGGTGCTCACACATGAGGCTAAAATGGCACTTTTTGAAAACAACAAGGAGAGGGGATGACCCTCTCCTTCTTAGGACCTTAAACCACCATCCTCGCCACTAAAATCCCTCAAGATTTCAGTGGTGAGGAGGCCCAAACAAGGTGGTCCCGGAGCTCACCAAAAATAGCACAAAATGGGGCCAAACAAGGCCTAAGAGGGGGTAAACACCCCAAACACAAAAGTGATCTTAAACAAACTTCAAAAGGCTCAAATAAGACTTTTTTCAGTTTATGACAAAGCCCAAAACAGCATGCAAGATAGGCTAAAAGTGTGTGCAAAAACGGGAAATAAAGAGGGTAAGAAGTGTTACCCTTGTAGCCAAGAAGCTCCAGCAGCTTATGGACCAAAAATGTAGGCCTTCAACCTCTGAAAACCAGCTCCAAGAACCTTAGAGTGATGGAGGAAGTGTGTTGTTGTGAGGTGGTGTGTAAAGGGGTCAAGAACCAACACTTATGGAGCTTCGATGTAGAGATAGAGAGAGATACAATTCTTGTATGCCTTAGACCAATTGTGGAACCCTTGCAATGGAAGAGAGCTCTTCTTTTATAGAGGAACAAGGGGCCAAGCTTCTCTTAGAAGCTTGGAGCAAAAGGGCCAAGCTTCTTGGAGAAGCTAGGCAAAAGGGTCAACTTCTTGGAGAAGCTAGGAGCAAAAGGCCAAGCTTCTTGGAAGCTAGGCAAAGGGGTCAAGCTTCTTGGAGAACTAGAGCAAAGGGTTCAAGCTTCTTGGAGAAGCTAGAGCAAAGTGCAAAGGGTTCAAGCTTCTTGGAGAAGCTAAACCAAGGGTTCAAAAGGTTCAAGCTTCCTCAAGAAACTAAAAACCAAGGTTCAAAAGGTTCAAGCTTCCTCAAGAAGCTAAAAACCAAGGGTTCAAAAGGTTCAAGCTTCCTCAAGAAGCTAAAACAGGGGGTTCAAAAGGTTCAAACCCCCTTAAGAAAAGGTCTCGACCAGAAAAAGTGGCTAATCGGCCAACAAAGTTGGCCGACCGACCATCAATGGTGCCGACCAGCCATCACCAGTGGCCGGTGGCAAGAAAACAAGGCCGGTGGCATCAAGCCATGGCCGGTGAGGTGTGGGGATGGCCTACAAGCTATTTCCCACCCTCAGAAGTAAAACAACAAGTGTTTGATGCAAAACCAAACACAAAACAAACAAGTCGAGAGGTCTTGAGGCAAGGCGCGTAGCCGAAACCTCCGAGAACTCAAGATGAACACGAACAGGGATGATCATCGAGTGTTCAAACGATGACGTCCAAGTCTTAAGGACGGTCAAAAATGGAGTGTCTACAACCTTCTCCCCCCTTGGCCGACCACTTTTTGTCTTGGGAGACCACTTGTGGTGGTCGGCCGACCACTTTAAGTAGCTGGCCGACCACTTCAAGTGGTCGGCTGCTTTTCATCACTTTTTTGGAGATATTTTTAGGCCAGCTGTGCCAGCTGGAAGGCACAGAAGCCATCCTCCATACACGTGTATGGAGGGATGGCTTTAGGCCAAAAGCTTGTCCAACAAGCTTGTTGCTTGTTCTCTATAAGAGAGAACCTCCTCCTCCCTCCCCTAGGTTCAGAAAATTGTGCTTGAGAGATATAGATACACCTTTGTCTCTATATTGCTCTCCTTCTTCATTTTGGTGCCTTAAAGTGTAGTTTTGTCACACTTTAACACACAAACACACACTCAAACGACATACTCTTGGAGTTGAGGTCCCTTGAAGTTTTTTTTTGAAGTTTTTGGACTGGTTTTGGTTCAAAGAGTGCTGGAGTTGCAGCTTTGAAGGTGTTCATCAAGGGTGAGCTTCTAACCTTTAAATCCCTTGATTTTGCTTAAGTTTTTAGCCCTATTTGCATGGTGTTTTAGGCTTAACTTCCTACTGAAAAAAGTTCTGTTTTTCAGTCCTTAACATGTTTGTTTAAGGTCACTTTTGTGTTGGGGGTGGTCTACCCTTTCTTAGGCCTTGTTTGGCCTTATTTTGAACCTTCTTTTTTAGATATTGGGACCACCTTGTTTTGGCCTTCTCACCACTAAAAATCAGAGGAATTTCAGTGGTGGAAATGGTGTTTTGAGGTCCCAAATAGGAGAGGGTCATCCCCTCTCCTTGTGTTCTTATATGTTTGCTTCATTTGCCTCATGTGTGAGCATGTTTGTTAAGCTTGTGTTGGCCACATCTCAGCCTATTTTAGGCCTTATTTTAGCATGGCATACCACTGTTTTGACTTGGTTTGTCATCCGTTGCATGCATAATACACTTGTAGTGTAATCCTCATAAACTAGCTTTGTATGCTTCATGAAGTAGCATGTCTTTCTAGCTTATTTTGAGTCCATCTCAGCATGTTCTTGGTGTTGTTTTGCCATGATATACCTCTGTTAAGGTTTGGTTTGATAGCCCCTTGCATGCTCCATACACTTGTAGTGCATTTCCATGAACTAGCCTCATGTGTATCATGCTTTAACATGTCATTCTAGCATAATTTTGGCTTAACTCTAAGAAGCTTTTGTCCATGTTTTAGCATGCTCCAGCTTTAATTTGTGTTGTTTTGGTCATGCATGCCATGCTTTGTATAGCTATAGTGCATTCTAGCTTGTTAGCTTTGTGTATCAAGTCCACTAGCATGCATGGATTAGTCTATTTGAATGATTTGGCATCATTTCATATGTGATTTCAGTCCATGTAGTGTGGTCATACACTTGCATTTGTCACTCTTTCAATGCGTTGGAGGGTTTGCCCTTTATGCCTTAAACATGAGTCATTGCGTATGCCTTCATGCCTAAGCTTGCGAGCTATCATTTCAGTGTGTTTTTGGGGTTATTTTGCCATGATATAACTCTGATTTTTGTTGGCGAAGCCATCTCATGCTTGGTCTTGGTAGGTGTAGTGTAATCCACCTTATTTGCCTTGCATATTCCATGCCTTATGCCCTTCATGCTAGCTTATTTTGGCTTCCTTCCATGCATGTTTTAGACTCATTTTGACATGTTCTAGGACTGTTTTGGGTTGCCCTTGCCATATGCTTCATGTTTTGCATAGCTATAGTGTAAGTGCCTATGATAGTTTCAAGTTTTAAGCTTCATAGCATGCTTCATTTGCATCATGTACATGATTTGGCATCATTTATCATGACATTTCAGAGCATATAGGACTGCCATGTTCCCACTTCATTCACTCTTTAAGTGCCTTTGAGTGTTATGCATTGTTGCATTGTTTGTGGCCTAGCATGTATGCCATCTTGCCTAGGTCCTTGAGCCCTCATCTCAGCATGTTTTGGTCTTTGTTTAGACCTATTTGAGCTCTTTCCATGATTGGTTCAATCATTTGTGCCATGTATTGCATGCCCTTTGTATAGTCCTCTTTGCTAGCCTTATGCCTTAAGGACCCTAGCATGCCATGCTTGTATTGTTTGAGTGATTTGGCATCATTTCATACCTTATTTCAGTGCACTTAGTGTTGTTACACTTCCACATTTATCACTCTTTGAGCACTCTTGAGGGTTGTGCTCTTAGGCCTAGTGGATAGGCCAATGCATGTGCATGCTTGTGTATGCTTTTGTGCCTTCATTTCTTAGCATTATGGCCACTGATTTGGGCATGACTGAGGTCTGTCCATTTTGGTCTAAGTCCATCGAGCATGTTATGTGAATGTTGTTACATTGCATCATGTTGTTACGTGCTTATGTTGCCTTGCATTGTGTATGCTCATGTTACATTGCATTGTGTATGCCATGTTATTCGTAGCATTGTGTATGCCATGTTGTTAATTGCATTGTGTATGCATGTTGTTGCTTGCATTTTGTTTGGATTAGGTTTTAGTCCAAACACGAGAAACGAGGGACGTTTCATACTTGAAGTGATGAAACGTGCCTCAATTCTCGGTCGCCGACCCTCTTGATCATACATGATAGAGTTCTAGGCTTTATGTGTTTAAATGTGCATTCATTTTACATTGAATTGTGCAATTTGGCTTCTTGGCCATCATGCATCAAGATGCGTGATTGGTGGCCCGAGGGTCGAGAACCACACTCCCTTGAGCTTATGAAATGATAGGGAGGGTAGTTGTGCACACATATCTTGCAAATACATTGCTATGCCCTTTCTTGCTATCTGTTGCAGCAAACTGGAGAAGTGCAACAACAAGTGGTCGGCTGACTGGAAAAAACTAGCTGGCCGACCACTTTTTTTGGTTTGCAGCAATAGAAGTGGTCGGCCAGTGGCTGGAAACACCCCTAGGTGGACGACAGCCCTCCCACAGGTCCCCAAGGTGAGTTGTAAGCTTTCTGGAGCTTGGTGCAAGGTTCTGAGGACAGTTGCAAACAGAGGCAAGTGGGGGCATCGCGACGGATTTTCGAACGAGGCGACCGAGCATGCATATACTTCCCGCCTTGAGGCTCCTGATTTATCACTTTACTTAGCTGATTTGATTAGCTAGTTAGCTATTTGATTTGTACTTAATTAGTTAATGCGTTTAACTATTCAATTGTGTTGTAATAATTAGTTGTAGCTAGTTATTAGTTTGTTTTGTAATAATTAGTTTAATTAGCTTAGATTAGCTAGTTAGCTTCTTATTCGGACCCTCCGTCGAGAGGGCCAACTATTGTAATAAGCGTGCGTGTGTGTGATGTTGTAGACGTCCCCGAATGCATCCCAGGCGAGGAGTGCGAGTCCCTTCCGTTCTGGTTCGATATTGGGTCACTACAGTTCGAAGGACTCAAAATGTCACGGTTCTTAATCTTGAACCAAAGAGTCCAAATCTGGCAAATCGTTTGAAAACAGATTTTTTTGAAAGAAGTGCCAAACATGGACTGCTTTGCCAGATACAGAGTCGCCACCTAAATGTTTTTTAATGGGAAATTTAGGAAACCCTGACTCGGTGCCGAAGGCCACGTGTCCGTTATCACCAAAGTTGCCTCGGCTCGGGAACTTGGGTACGATTGGGGAAGGTCACTTCGTGAGCACCCTCGCTCGCCCTCAAAGACCGGCCTCTACTAACCATGATATCTTATTTTGAAAACATTGTATGTTCTTATTCCGGTTATTAGCCTAGATTTACTATGTGATGCGCACGGCATACAATATAGACTGAGTCACCTGAATTGGAACAAAACATTTCATGTTTGTTTGTTTGAAAATGGTTTGATGGTGCTACCCGCAGGTAGGCTAAGACGTGGATTTGCCACCCTCAGGTGGGCTTAGAAAAACATGATTTTGCCACTATCTAGTGGGCTTAAAACAAAACATTTGATGAATTGTCCCACTCCAAGTAACCCAACCTCCACCCACAGGCATTCAAGGCAGTTATATCACATAAGCACATAGCCTCATGGTAAGCATGCTATTCATGGCAGCACTCACACGCATGCAAGGATGCTAAAGCATAAAACTCACCGAGTACTCCAAGTCAAACAGAAGCTCATTAGAAATCATGCATGATCCTAAATATACAGAAATGCCTAATGCAACACATGCAAAGATGCCAACTATTAGGCTCGGCTATTCTAAATATGGCATATGCAATGCTACAATTAACACGTATTCAATTTGGAATTGAAATACAAATGCAGTTTGTATGATGCGCCGAGCCCGGTGCGTGCAAAACAGATGAATGATGCAAACATGCTGTCATACTGTATGCTAATTGAAATATGCCCTATATCTAACCATCGTAAGCGGGTAAATAAAAGGGAAGAAAGATGTGGGGCTGGAAGACATACATCACACACACGCACACTTATTACAATTTTGCCATCGCGCAGAGGGTCCAAAAGAATATACAGTCCCGAATAAAAGAATATTACAGTTCGAATAATACAGTCCAAATAATGTACAAATTCCTAATTAATTAACAAATTAACTACGAAAACTGTAAAACTGGCATGCAAGCCAGGGACTGCCTTGATTCCGCTCCGGGTGATGAATGATGCATGTTTAGGCTGCCTTGCGCGGAAATCCACTGGGATGCCCCAATTAGCCTCTGTTTGCAATGTTTCTCGAAATGCGTGCCAAGCTCCGAAAAGTTACTGATTCTTCATTTTGCTGCAACAGAGAGTAGGAAAGGGGCATAGCAATGTATTTCACAAATATATGCATGTCTCGATCCTCGTGCCACCAATCACGCATATCGATGCATGATGACTGAGGAGTCGAATTGCACAACTCAATATAGGATGAATGAATATGAATGCTAAAACAAAACCTAACTCTATCATGGATAATCTGGAGCGTCGGTGACTTGGGAATTGAGACCCGTTCCGTTGCTCGGAGTACGAAACGTGCTCGTTTCCCGTGCCCGGGCTAACTCCTATCCCGAACACGATGCGATATGCATGATATGTATGAAATGCAGCTAATATACAATCCTAACATACACAAGTTATGGAATGGCATACACGCTATACGAGGTAATATACAACTGGGCATACACAATGCTATGGGTGAAATGGCATACGCAATGCAATAATGGGCTTACACCAACATGAGAGAGCCTCAGCCACACTCACATAGGAGGCCATCAGATGAAAACGAGATACCTCGAAGTGCGTGCCCGCGGGCGCGCAAACCGAGAACGGACCCTCAGGCACCGAAATGCCACTCTAATGAGACATAGCAAAACATGGAATATGATATGCAAACATGCAAAATCATGGCAAAATGAGGGGCAAAACAGCCCCGAAATGAGGCGAAGTAATACCCGACGCATGAAATGATCCCGAAACACGGATTTCAATGCATAAAATGGCCTACAGCTATACCATACATGCATAATTGATACATGACATGAAAAGGAAGAAGCAAGGAAGCCCCAAAAATCACATTTTTACAGTACAAAACAAGGCCAACAGCAATCACAAGTAGGGCTAAGATGGCATACAAAATGGCTCCGCAAGGGAGGTCATGAAGCAAGTGGTAGATGCAAAGCCCAAATGGAAAAATACCCTTATACAACACTGAAAAGGG
>JAPPVO010000010.1:21141643-21293898 GCA_030407325.1 Camellia japonica | reverse complement strand
GGGTACGATCGGGGAAGGTCAGCTATGAGCACCCCCTTTCGCCCGGTCCGAAGACCGACCTCTACTAACCGTGATATCCGATTTTGAAAACATTACATGTTCTTATCCCAATTATTAGCCTAGAATTACTATATTATGCGCACGGCAAACAAGTATAGACTAGATTGCCTAATTTGGGGAAAAACATTGCATATATCCGTTCGTTTATTTTAAAAATGTTTCGGAATTTGCTACTCGCAAGTAGGCTAAAACACGGATTTCAATGAGTTTTCCCAACTCAGACAATCCAACCTCCACCCACAGGCATTCAAGCAGTTTATCTCATGTAAGCACCTAGCCGCATGGTAAGCATACTGTCATGACAACATTCACACGCATGTGGTATGCTAAAGCGTAAAATGCTTACATCGTACTCCGTGCCAAAACAAGAAACTAGTTAGCAGACATGCATGTCCCTAGGTCATGTTAAGTGGCTAATGCAACGCAGGCAAAGATGCAATTTAGAGTAGGCTCGGCTAACCCTAGAATGGCATGCGAAATGCTACAACTATCACGTATTCAAATTGGAATTGGAAATACGATGCAGTTTGTATGGTGTACCGAGCCCGGTGCATGTAAACAAATGCATGGATGCACGCATGCATTGCATAAGGTATGCTAAAATAAGTATGCCCTAATCTACCATCGTAAGCAGGTAAATAAAAGGGAAGAAAGAAATGGGGATTGGAAGACATACACCCACTCACACACACTTATTACAAATTTGCCCTCACTCGGAGGGACCGAATAATAATACAGTCCAAAAGAATAAATGAATAAATTATTACAAAACTCTAATTATTAAAATTAAATCAAATAAATAAAAGAAATGGGGCCTCAGCCCTGCCTCGGGATGCGCGAATGATGCATGCTCGATCCAACTTGCCCGGAAAACCCGCACCATGCCACTGCTGCTTCTGTTTCTACTGCCCTACCTCTCCAAAAGTTACCAAAGTCTCAGAATACCTTCCAAATGAACTGCAGTATCCCACCGGCCGGAGGAAGTGACCACCGGCTGCTTAAATTGGCCACCGGCTTCTTGTAGGGTTTATCGGCACAAAAAGTGTGCCGGTCGGCACATTGTTCTGCCGGTCGGCAGAAAGTTCCTACAGAGGACAGTTTGACAGCAGCAGCAAACCAGCAATGCATGGCATGGATTTTGAGCATATGTAAGCATGGCCAATGCCTCCTATCATGCTTGGGGACTCAATGAGGCATGACTCTTGGTTCTTGGGCCATCAATTATGCATCTTGATGCATGATGGCCTAAGGAACCAAGGTTGCATTTTAATGGTAATGCATGCAAACAAACAAATGAAATCCAAGGCCTTATCATGAGCTAGTCAAAGGTCTTGGTGACCAAGAATTGAGACGAGTTGCACACCACTCGAAGTGTGAACTCCTCTCAACCCTATGCTTGGCTTGACAATCCCAAGCCAAGCCATGGAATGCATGTATGCAACATGGCTCAAATGATGCAACAATGGGACTAAGATGCAAGGCATATCAAGTGTCATGCAACTATCACAATAGGCATGCAAAATGCTAGAGCATGCAAGGTATAAGTGGCATGCAAACAAGGGCCAATCAAGCAACGGGACCAACCTACTACAACATTCGATGAACCAAGCATGCATCAAGCATATAATGAACATACAATGGTGGCCTTAACTTCAATGGGGCAGCCCTCAAACCACCCCAAAACAGTGGCAAAACATGCCCAAAATGGTGACCAAAATGCTATACAAATCATGCGAAGTAATGAGCCTAAACCTAAGGCACCAAAGAGAGTAACTTACCATCATTATCAAGGCCATTCATGACATGTATCTAACAACCGAAAACAGACTTTTATCATGCAAAATGACACCCAAATCCCCTTGATGACAACCCCAAAAAGCACTAAACAAACAAGCATGCATGAAGCCTATTCCTAGGCATAAAAGGGACACACCCTTGGAGCATGAAAATGGTCACATATGTAAACATACACACATGATTTATGGATTGAAATAAGGTCACAAATGACGCCAAATCATGAGGATGATCAATGTTGAACATGCTAGGGGCCAAAACACACAAGGCTTACAAGCCTAAAATGCAAAGCAACTATGTCAAGCACACTATACATGGAAAAATCAGTGGCTCACAGCCCTTATACATGGTAATATGATGCTAATATCCTCATGGAACCAAGCTAAATCATGCAAAGAACATGGCGTAGATGCATGGCATGCCTTTAAGCATAAGAGAGCATTTCAAAGTAAGTATGAGAGGCAAGTTAAAGGCCATAAATCTAACCTAAAACAGAGGCATAACATGTCATATTAACTACAAATATGCTCTGAAATGAAGCCAAAACTCACCATGCACACATGCTATTCTTTAGGCCCAAAACAAGGGCAAGCAAAGGACAAAGGGGAGAGGGGTGTCCCTCCCCTACATGTGACCTAAAATCATCTTCCTCACCACTGAAAACCCACTGGTTTTCAATGGTGAGAAGGCCAAAAACACCAAGTGAAGAAGGCCTTAGGAAAAGGCACCAAAAATGGCCAAATAGGGCCTAATAGGATGAGCCTCTACCCAAACCACAAAATGACCTTAATGAAGGTTCAAGATCAAGTAAAAACAAGAGTTTTTTATGTTATAGACAAAGCTCAAAACACAAAGCAAAGGGGTAGAAACTTGTTGCAAAGGGGAATATAAAGTAATAAGCTCACCCTTGAAGATCCTTTGAAGAACAGGGGAGCAGCCCTCCTTTAGTGATCAAAACCAGTCCAAGATCACACAAAACAAACCTCCAAGCCTCCTAATCTCGGATTAAGGTGTAGTAGTGTGTGTAATGGTGCAAAAGTAAGGTAAAACCACACTTTTTGGGCCTAAAACACACACACAAGGATGATAGATATAGAAGTATAGATATATGGATGTATATCAGAGATATATATAAGCTCTGGTTTTTTAGGTCTAAAGTGGCTAACCCTTGTAAAGGGAGATGAATGGATGTATATATAGGCAAGAATACTTAGTGGCTAAGCAAGAGAGGGGGGGTTCAAGGGATTCAAGGAGTTCAAGTGAGTCAAGGCTTCTTGGAGAAGCTAAGACAGCTGGCCAAGCTTCTCCAAGAAGCTTGGCCAAGGGTTCAAGCTCCTAGAGGAGAGAGGGGGTCAAAGGGACCAAAGGATGCAAACCCGGGTATGGGGAGTGGTGATAGTGCATTCCAGCTGTCACAGCTGGCATGCACCATCCCTGGGGGTGCAAAGGGGTCACACCGACCAGCCAAAACAGTCACCGGCACAAAAGAGTGCCGGTCGGCATCATACAATGCCGACCGGCCAAAGGTTTTGAGAAATAAGTGCCGGTGGCCACTATGAGGGGCCGGTGGAGGTGTGGGGCAGCCGGTGGGCTTCAGGGATGGCTAACAAGCCTCCCCCTACCCTCAGAGGCAAAAACACACAAGTCTTGGTACAAAACCAAGCACAGAATAAACCGGTTGAGAGGTCTTGAGGCACGACGCGCAGCCGGGACCTCCGGGAACTCAAAACAAACACCACATGGATAATCACCGAGTGTTCCAATGGTGACGTCCAAGTCTTGAGGACGGTCAAAAATGGGGTGTCTACACCGGCCCATTACTTGGCTTGGCCCAGCTCGGCCCATTTCATTCATCTCGGCCCAATTTAAATATAAATTACCCTCTCACTCTCAATCATGGTTTTGAAAACTGGACCGGATCGGCCGGTTTGACAGGTTGAACTGTTGACCGGTCGGGGTTCCGGTCCAGATATACCCTCTATACTGTTCGATGCTAAAAACCAGCCTATTTATAGAGAACCGGAAAACCAATGGTTGAACCATGAACTGAAGCCAATTTGTCGGGTAAATGAAATTGATTTTTTTTTTTTTTATATTTCTTCTAACTTTTTTTTTATTCTTTCTTATTATATATATATATATATATAAGAATATAAGAATTTTAATTGGAAACTCTCTTTCAAGGGTCTCCTTTTGTGAGGAATCCCATTAAGAGTTTGAAATTATTGTGAAAGTCTCTACCTATTTATACGAAAAAATTCTTTCAAAAAAACCCAAGAAATCCATGTTGGATTCAATCAAATGTATTGGAAGGAATATTGAAATTTTGATATCCCTCCAAAATTTTTGCTCTTGTTTCAATTAAATTATTTGAATTAAAATCATATGGAAGAAATATATGAATTTGATTTCTTCTTCCAAAATTAAAATTAATAATATTTTAAAATATATTATTATATTTTTCGGTAAAAAAAATATTAAGAGAAATATTTAAGATAATTTAATATTTTTACATTTTTAATTTATACTTTTATTACTTATATATTTATTTAAATATAATTTTAATATATTTATTACATCACGGTTCGATTCCGGTTCAACCGACCGGTGATGCGTCCACCCGATCTCTTTTCTAGTTTTTAAAACATTGCTCTCAATATAGTTGTTTACACATTTCACAATCATTTTATATATTTTTATTATTATTTTTATAAATTTATAGAAATTATTGACAAAATTAAATACAATCATTTTCATTCCCACTACAGGTCTCGTTTCGATCATCTAAATTATTTATTTTATTGAGCTCTTTGTGTATATCATCCACATAAAAAATTATATTGATTCGATAATCGTAATCTATTCAATTTATCACATCTGTTATCCAAAAAAATGAATGATCTATTTTTTAAAAATATAATTGTCGTTCATGTTTTTGGTAATAAAAATAATTAATTAAATAACTTATGATTATCGAATTAACTTAATTTTTTCATAAATCATATACATAAAATGTCTAATAAAATAAACGATTTTAATTATTAAAATGAACTCATGGTAGATCACACCGCCTAAAAGAACACCCTCCAATTGTTGGAGACAATCCACGTTAAATGACAAATATGTTGGTGGGAGTGGGGTGCAAACCACTGTTGGTGATTTACAAAGAGAGGCTTAAAAACGAACCAAACTGAAAATAAACTCACTGAAATATATTCTGAAAATTTCTGAAAACTTACACAGCACTCTCTTTCTTTTCTTTTCTTTTCTCCCACATAATTTAACTCTCATAATACATAGTTATTTATAGATAAATCATACAATGTGAAATCATAGTGTGAAAGCCAACAATTTTGGAAGCCATTGTTGACCATTGAAGAAACATGTGTTCAACATGGTTCAAACATGGTGGCTGGTAAGGCAACCTCCCACCTACCATGACTCAAGCTTATTTTTCAACATCCCCCCTTAAGCTTGATTCTCCATACTGCTTCATCCCAAGCATTATCTTCATTCTGTTGAATAGATCATTCTTCAACGGCTTCGTGAAAATATCTGCAAGCTGATCTTGGGATTTGCAAGGTAATAATTCCACCTCTTTATTTTTCACATGCTCTCGGATGAAATGATAGCGGGTGTCAATATGCTTACTTCTTTCATGATAAACTGGGTTCTTTGCCAATGCAATTGCTGAGCGATTATCAACAAAAATCTTAGTGGGTTTTTCTTGTGGAAATCCCAAATGCTGCAGCATGTTCCGTAACCATATTGCATGGCACACAGCTGAGTTGGCTGCAACATACTCAGCTTCGCAAGTCGATAATGTCACAATGGCTTGCTTCTTGGATGACCATGTGAAAGCTGTATCTCCATAAAGAAAGTAAACCCTGTAGTACTTTTCCGTTCATCCAAGTCACGTCCCCAGTCGCTATCTGAGTAGCCAACAAGACTGAAGTTTTCAGTTGGTTTATTGAATAAACCATCATCGACTGTACCTTTGATGTAGCGAAGAATCCTCTTTGCTGCATAAAGGTGTGATTGATCCGGTGTTTCCATATATCTGCTGATCAGTCCTACTCCATAGAGTATGTCTGGCCTGGTGCAAGTAAGATAGCGAAGACTTCCAACTAGGCTCTTGAAATAAGTTGGATCCACATCACCTGTCTTCGTACCTTTTTTGAGCTCCACTCCACTATCTACAGGAGTGTTCACTGGATTGCAATTTTCCATTCCATATCTCTTGAGAATTTCCTTGGCATAACCACTTTGGGAAATAAAATCCCATCTTTTCTTTGTGCAACTTCAATGCCGAGAAAAGAGCCATCAATCCAATATCTGTCATTTCAAATTCTTGGACCATGCTTCTTTTAAAGTCTTTGAACATGGCTGGATTGTTTCCGGTGAAGATTAGATCATCAACATAAAGACAAACAAGCAACATGCTTCCATCAGCTTCCTTCTTCAAATATAGTGCATGCTCATATGGACATTTTTCAAAACCATTATCATGAAAATACTGATCAATTCTAGTATTCCATGCACGCGGAGCTTGTTTCAATCCATAAAGTGCTTTCTTCAATTTGTACACTTTGTCTTCATGCCTATTCTGAACATACCCCGACGGTTGTTCAATATAGATTTCTTCTTCGAGGAAACCATTAAGAAATGCAGATTTCACATCAAGTTGATAATCTGCCACTTGTGCTGGGCAGCCAAAGAAATCATTAGCCTGATAGTCTCCAATCGGGCAACTGGAGCAAACACCTCTCCATAGTCAATTCTAGCTCTCTGCTTGTAACCTTTTGCTACTAACCTTGCTTTGTAGCGTTGCACTTCGCCTTCTGCATTCCTCTTTGTCTTGTATACCCATTTCACTCCAATGGGTTTGTGCCCCTCTGGTAAACTGGTAAGCTTCCATGTGTCATTTTTCTCAATGGCATGAATTTCTTCATCCATTGCTTTCTTCCATTTATCTTCTTGGATGGCTTCCGAGAAGGTAAGTGGATCACTATCTGCAAGTAGGCAGTACAGATTCAGATCTACTTCTTCTGTAGCTTCATATATCTCCTGCAAATTTCTCATTGGCCTTGGTTGTTTGAAAAAACTATCATCTGATGATGCTGATGCTGATGATGATACAGCACTTCTGTGAGAAACTGGCGATCTAGGTGCAGGAATTCTATGTGGAGGAGTTTGTGGCTCATCTTGAACTTCTCTTGTGATTTCAACAGGAGCTTTTGATGTCTCATCTTCAAGAATGAGTTCTGCATCTTTGACAACTTCATCTTGATTCCAGTTCCAAGCTTCTTCTTCTTCAAATATCACATCTCGACTCATGATCACCTTTTGGTAATGGGATTATACAACTTGTATCCCATTGTTCTATCTCCATATTCGACAAGGATACATTTTTCTCCCTTATCATCGAGCTTGGTTCTTCTTGCTTCTGGAATCTTTGTGTATGCAACACACCCAAATATTCTGAGATGATTGACACTTGGCTTATGTGAACTCCAAACTTCTTCTGGAGTCATAGAATGAAGGCTCCTGGTTTAGCATCTATTTAGTAGATACACAGCACATGATACTGCTTCAGCCCAAAATTGCTTGGGCAGTCCCTTTCCTTTCAACATGCTCCTTGCCATATCTAAGATTGTGCGATTCTTCCTTTCAGCAACACCATTTAGCTGTGGCGTATAGGATGGTGTTGTTTGATGCTTGATTCCCTGCTCTTTGCAATACTTCTCGAAAGCATCTGATGTATATTCTCCACCTTGATCTGATCGTAATGTCTTGATGTAGTAGCCGCTTTGCTTCTCTACAAAAGCTTTGAATTCTTTGAAGATGCTGAACACCTCCGACTTTCTTTTAAGAAAGTACACCCATGTCTTCCGGCTATAATCATCAATGAAGGTAACAAAATATAAATAGTTAAAGCAGATGGTAAGCATTGCGTTATATTCCAAAGAGAGGGGGGGATTCATTCAAAAATACAGATTTTTCCAAATGCATTAACTTTTTTAAAAGCTAATTTTTTTTTAAAAAAAAAAAGAAAAAGAAAATGTCAAATGTCACCTTAATATGATTTTTATTTCCGTTGTAAATACCAAAAAACGTAAGAATTTTTCATTATAATAGTAGTATTTATTCTACTTACCACGGCTTAATTGGCATTAATAATATTTAAATATTGTCAAAAAAAAAAAAAAAAACCAAGAAGAAGTAAAAAGTCTAATATGTATTCACATATATCTATACATTTTTTATATATATTTATATATATTTTTTTACATATATGAATATTAACCAATAATTAGACACTAATTAACATTTTTTATACTCCAGAATAAATAACAAAAAAAAATAAATTAGTTACTTTGATCCTGTTGTTTTTACCAGTCCTTTGTTATCTCTGAAAATGCAGTTAATTATTTCTGTTACATGCATGCAGCATGCTGTTAAATGACAAAGGGCTACAATGCCCTAAGAAAAAGTAAAGGCAGCCAATGATGAAAGCAATAATGTTGAATGCCTGCTCTCTCTCTGTCTCAATAATACAATACAAAAAGCAAAACTATAGCACAGTAGGTAAATTTCAGTCCATGTCTCCCCTTGCCAGTACCCCTATCTCTCTCTCTCTCTCTCTCTCTCTCTCTCTCTCTCTCTCTCTCTCTCTCTCTCTCTCTCTCTCTATATATATATATATATAAATATATATACACGTATATTAACAGTTGTATACGCGTAATTATGCATGTGTAAATATACATAATTGAGAAATGATGAAGATAAAAAGTTAAAATTTAAAAAATTTGAACAATTTTTTCATATATAGTAACAATTTTCAAATTATTATAAACATTTTTGAATAAAAATATCCATGACATTTACCCTATCTTTAACCTTCACTTTAAAGGAGAGACATTGTACAAGTTTGGATGGAATAATTCAAAGTAACGAATTTTTTTTTTTTTTTTTTTTTTTATCAATCATATGGTGAAATTATAAATATTATGACAATTACAACATTCAGGTCTCGTTTGGAAATATACTAATTTAGTAATTTTTTTAATTTTTTGATTAAAATATGAGATAAAGAAAATTAATATGTTGAAGATGACTTTTTTGTTTTTTAAGAAAAGATATGCAAGAAAAATAAATTTTTAACTTTTTAATATAAGTTATTGACTTTTTGATTTTTTTAATTTTTTTTTGA
The DNA here is from genome assembly GCA_030407325.1 of Camellia japonica. Classification (NCBI taxonomy): domain Eukaryota; kingdom Viridiplantae; phylum Streptophyta; class Magnoliopsida; order Ericales; family Theaceae; genus Camellia; species Camellia japonica. The sequence goes on along the minus strand of JAPPVO010000010.1, from coordinate 21,284,828 downwards.
CTTTTAAACTAAAAGATTGAATTGTCAAACTTGTTTGAGATAATCTAAATAAATGCACTTTTAACTTTTTATGAAAAAATATATAAAAAAAATAAAAAAAATAATATGACCTAAAAAAATAAAAAAATATACTTATATAACACCTCAAATAAGCTCACCGCTAATATATAAAAAAAATCCAACAATACATAGTACAAGCCCACAAAAAGTCCAACAATAACATTTACTGTGTGATCCACATCTACGAGAGCCTAACTCAGAACCTCAACAATCAAAATTTAATTGATTGTCACTAAACCACATCAACATCGACAATTGAAGTACAAATTCTATTTTTATATTTCAAAAAAAATTCAAGCATTAAATAATAGTAAATAAATACTCATAAAACGGGGGGAAAAATAAAGGTCCAACTTCATGTTATACTTTCAATTTTCAAAATCCACTTCTAAGAGCATCTCTAATAGTTTGTCTTTTTTTTATTAAATTTGAATAAAAATTTTCTTTGATATCAAGTGTTCTAATAGAATTTCATCAAACTAGCAGTCGACTGGGCGAATGTCTGGCTGGTCGACCGGCCAGTATAAGTTTTTCACAAGTTTTTACCTTAAGGTGGTCATCCAAGGAGACATTCGGTGCTGAAAATCTAACGGCAATGAACAGTGATTTGATAAAAAGACATATCTATCCTCAGTTTGATGAAAAATTTGAGAAATTCTAAATTTAGTGATCTATTTGATGATAGTTGAAACAGCAAAAAGTAAGTTTTTTTTTTTATCAAATTTAAATTTGATGATCTATTTGATGAACTATTATCGATGATTTAACAAGTTAAAATGTGATTAAAAGAAGAATAGTGGAGGTAGGTGCTATGAAATTAGGGTCCGTTTGTTTGCTGCTATAGCAGTCCGGAGTGAACAAACAATGATGAACAGTAACCATATATCATGTTTGTTTTGTTTATGGTGCTCTGGATTGATAGTCCATTCGGATTGTGAAAGGCTTTGGTGAGCGGATTAACAATTCAGGCGAGGAGGTGGCATTAGAAGTTAGTCCGTTCGGCTTAGGGTGTTACCGGATGTCTGACCGGTCGTCCAGCCAGTCAATCGGCCAACTGTAAATTATTATTATCATTATTATTATTTTTTTACTTGTTGGGTATTTTTTTTTAAACATTAATGTTTAATATTTTTGTATTTTTTGTTAAGTAAAAATAATAATTTTATTTGTTTTATTACTTTATATAAAAATAATTTAACAATCCTTACACTAACAACTATCATCAAAATAAACATAATTTTACTAATAATTTTCTCACTATTAATCCTCTCAATGATACCCCTAAAAACAAACGGGCTTATAGTAATAAAAGTTTAAGTAGTGTGATGCAAGATATGATTTTATTAAGAAGTCAATGTGAAAAAGTAAAGAATAGCCATGTTGCCTTTGCCTTGTGGAATGTGTTGCAAAATTGAAATTGTTGCATACGCCTTGTTTGGGAAGCCTAAAACCCAAACGTTTTAACCAAGAAATTACAAAAAAAAATAAAATAATAATAATAATAATTTATTATCTATTTTTTTACACACTTTTTTTTTTTTTTAAACTATCAAATAGTATCATTGAAATATTGAATTCTTATTTGGCAAATGTTTTTTAGTAGTATTTTTTCCCTAGGTGCAGCTGGCAGTTAGAATTGTCTGGTGGGGATTATTGGTCGGCCTAAGTAAATTTCTATTTTTATATTTCCTCGAAATTCAAGCAATAAATATGAACTTGAAGAGGGAAAAAAGTCCAAATTCATGATGTAATTTCAAATGAGGAAGTATTCTCTTTAGTCTAAAATTTGGATTGGATGGGCTATTTGGGCTTGTGGGGCCCATCATAAATCCTGTTTCAATAATACGAACAGTTCATTTTGTTAGACACTTCGTATATTTTATTCACAAAAAAATTAAATGAATTCGATAACTATAACTTATTCAATTTATCGTGTTTTTACTAAAAAAATGAATAACAATTGTGTTTTTAAAAAATAAACTGTATAATTTTTTTTATAACAAAAATAATAAATTAAACAAGTTATAGTTATCAACTCAACTTAATTTTTTATATAGATGAAATACACGAAATGTTCTACAAAATAAACGATTTAAATCATCAAAACAAGGCCCGTGATGAACTCCACATACCCAGACATTCACATCTTAGATTTGAGGGAAATCCTCCATTTCAAATTTCAAATTTCAAAGTCCAATCTTAACAAGTTAAGCTTGGGCAATTATGATAATGTGATTAAAATAAGAAAAGTGGTGGTAGTTGCTATGAAATTACTGTAACAAAAAGTTTAAGAAGTGTGTTACAAGATATGATTTAATTAAAGCTACCTAACAATTGGAAGTTAATGTGGAATAATAAAGAATCATGTTGACTTCATGAATTTGGAAAACTCTAAAAATATAGAATTGAAATACAAAAATAATTATAAATGTGAGATAAAATATGAGACCTAGCTATGTCTCATGTCTATGATTATTTACGTGTTATAAATTATGAATTTTTATCGAAACTCTTTGCCTTTTAGATAGGGGTGTAATTTGGGCGGGCTCAATCCGAATAATTCGAACCCAATTCAAATTTTTTTAAGACTTAGACAAGATATTTTTAAATTTGGTACAGGCTTGTACAAAAATTTATAAGCCTAAATTAAATTTGAACGGACTTGGGCAAAGATATCAAATAATTTGAACAACTGGAAACCCGAATTATACATATATAGATATATAAAAATATTAAATATACATATAAATTATTAGGTATTACATGATATTAAAGTAATTTAAATTATTAAATTATATTGAATGTACGGGGGCAAAATAACCTTAGCTCTCCGTACGCCTTGAATGTCAAGCTTCCGTCAACGGCGTCTGTCTCTGCAACACAAAAATGGTGAGCTGCCCGGCGGTGGTGTGCCGGAAAAACCCTCCGACGCTCTAGTCAGTTCACTGAGGAAGAAGATGAGAAGAAGAGAGAGAGAGTGCTTGTGAGAGTGAGTTTGCATACCTCCAATGTTCGTCACTTCCTCCTCTTTCTAGGCTGGCCATGCAGCCTCAAGATTGTGCGCGCACTACCTCTGCCGTCCTTCCCTGGACAGGTGGCAGTGCTCGCCTCTCACCACCTTACACGTGTAAAGGTTTTGTCCTCCTTCTAGTACATGCAGAACTGCCCAACGGTATTGAGGCGTTCGTGGAGCAGATGTCCTCTCCCTCACACCATTGGCCCAGGTGGCACCCTTAACCGGGGTACCATGACCGGCCTAACCCTTGGGAGATTTAAAATCACTTAACCGCGCTACGTACCGCCGGCCTGTGACTTGGGACCAGGCTAGAACTTAACCGCCTATGCCGAGCCATTCCTGATCGGTTCGTCGTGATCGACCGGTTGCGAGGCATGCCGGCCTCCAACCATTTTATCTCCAGTCTCGGTCACGTGCAACCGCCTCACCTCGGCTGGACGGCCGGAGGCATACCGGCCAGGCCGCATCATCCGCGTAACCCGGTCAATCCTTCAGCTCGGTACTAAAAAGGCTACCAGTTGACCTCGCCGACCGAGCAAGAAAGACCGCTCGGTCGTTGCAGCCGCCCAATCTGCTCGGCGCCGCGTAGTTTGTAACGCCGAACGTTACTTTTGCTCGGCTGTACTATCTGATGGAAATCTTCCCTCTCATTGAATATATATTATATATACAAATAACATAAAATCTTTTTTTTTTTTCACTCATAAATTGCAAAGACTACTATAGCGACATCTCTCTTTATATTATATAAATTATTTGTTCTTATGGTATTAAATTTTAATAATTTAATAATGTAGCTGAAAAAAAAAAAAAACAAAAACAAAAACAAAAAACAACAACAACAACAACAACAAAAATCATTTACAATTCGGTTAATTCAAGCAACTCGAATAATTCAGGTTTAACTTGAATTGAGCTTGAACAAATAACCTCGTAATCCGATCGAACTCACCCGAATTGAACCCCTACGTTTAGATGATGCTTGGTTTGGTTGGGCTAAAAGACGGTGAGTAGGACTGGCCCATTTAAAATACTTGATGATGTTGAAACTCTATCGGTATTCTAATAATTTGAATCGTTAAACTTTGACATTATTATTATTATTATTTTGCTTGTGTCAAATATAATACAAGGTTTAGCTTAAGATAATTCTCAACTACTATTTATTTTATATGTTTTATATATTTTTATGTTTACTTATTTTTTCATATTTTTATTTTGGGTGCCAATTTTTAAAATTGTATAACAAATATTTTGTATTTTATTTTTTTAAATGTTATATGTTATATATATATATATATATATATTTTTTTATTTTGTGTGCCAAATTTTAAGCAGATTATTTATTTTAAGGTGCCTCATATTAGGATTTTATAAGATAAAAGACAACAAATATTATAGTAGTAGCTAAGGTCTGTCGAAAATGGGGAAGCAATTTTCGGACGAAAATACCGTTATTTATTGAATTCCAGTGCTAACACATACACACTGCTTCAGCATTCAACGTCTTTCACTTTTGAAAAATTTTAAAACTTAAAAATTTAATAACTTTTGATTTACATATCTATTTCAATAAAATTTATATTTTTAGAATGCTCTCATCGAAATATATTAAACAAGATCCACGATGAATATGAAATTCCAAAAAAAAAAAAGAAAAAAATTTCACTGAGAAGTGGAGAGAGAAAGAAAGAGATACTAAGGGGTGGAGAGAGGGAAGAAAGAAAGAAAGATATGAGGCACTCAAGCTCATAATAAAACCAAATCCCTTGGTCCCAAGTAAAATTTTCAGAAATTTCTCTAAGCAATTATGAAATTTCTTTGGGTGAAAATTCAGAAAATTCTCTTAGAAAAACTACCAGACATCTGCCCCCCATGCGTCAATCTTTTACACTTAAGAGCATCTCTAACGTTTCACCTATTGTTTCATAAAATTTAAATTTGATGAAAAAATGTCTCTTTTGCTGCTCTAATCACTTCACCAAATAAGTATCAAATCAAGGATATGTTAAATCTTTCACTAAATTGAGGATGGCTAGGAACTTTCATCAATTCACTGTTTGTGAAAAAATTACACTAGCTAGTCGACTGGCCAAGGTTGTTTGCCCGGTCGACTAGTATTTTGATGAAAGTTCAAAATTATTCGTTGGAGCGTGTGATATTAGATGAAGTTTTTATTCAAATTTGGTTAAAAAAAAAGATACAACATTAGAGATGCCCTAATTTATACAAAACTCTGAACTGCGCGTGCAAAAAGCGTGTGCAAAAAAGACTTAAACAACTAACTTCAAAATACAGAGAGATCTTACCTCTTACAAATCTTCTCGTCGTCTTTCACCTAGTACATAAAAGGTAAGGGGGATTTGCTCCTAATTTTCATTTTTTTTAAAAAATAAAAGTTATATAGCAAATATTATGTATTTTATTTGGGTAAAGTATCAATAAATTCCAAAATATAATCTTGTGAACTGTTTAGTCTTCCAATTTTTCTTATGAACCCAAAGGTCCTATTAAAGTGGAAATTACACAAAAGAGTAATTGCTTACATGTTTGGTTTAAATTTTTCAGGAATAAAAGTGGATTTCTCCAAATGTAAAATTACACATTTGGGCAATCCGCACTATAGAAGTTTTGGATTTTCCCTCCTTTTGAAACAAATCACACTTTATGAACAAAAACGTAATACTCTAGTGTAAACTCCAATAACATAACACTCTAATAACGTAACACTTTAATATAGCACTCCAATATAAGACACTAAACAACTCATTGGTGTACTTTTTCCAAACGTAACAGCATAATTCTTAGTGTACTTTTCCCAAATGTAACAATGTAACACTCAAAAAAAGTAACATACAAAAAATAAATAAATAAATAATTACTTAGGCCTCGTTTGGGAACAGGCTAATTTAGTAACTTTTTGGCTATTTGGCTAAAATATGAGCTAAAAAAAACTAGTATGTTTGGCTAATTTAGTAACAATGTAACACTCAACCACTTATTCATTTGTATTTTTGTTTGTCCAAGTCTTCGGCCTCGTCAAAAATGGGTCGTCTCTGGGCTTTGACACTCACTCCCGTCATTGTTATGACTTACGAGTTCCGTCAAAGAGGGGCAACTGTAGACACCCCATTTTTGACCGCCCACAAGACTTGGGCACTACTGATGGTTTGCTCGGTGTTGAGAGATGTGCAGGGCACAGGTTCGATTTCTTCGGCAAGGAGAGAGGCAAATCTCAACTTCACACCCCGTTTTGGACCACAATTATTTTGGATGGTTTTTAGACTTTAAAAACCTCTCTTTCAAAACATTTTTTGAAATAAAGTTCCCACGATGTTCCGACGCTCGCATTTTGGTAAATGTTGCGCTTTTCGGTAAACCGGGCAAGGACAAAGTGGAAGTGAATGAAAGAGAGATGAAATCTTTGAAAAATCTTTCAAAACACCTTGCTTAGGGGTTTGAAGTTGAAGAGAAGAGGAGAAGAGGGGAGAAATCAAGTTAGAGAAGAGGTTCGGCATGGATCCGGGTAGAAGGGAGTCGAGCAGCCCTCGCTGCATCGAGCTTATTTGTCTATACACTTGGAGTTAAGTTATGAGGCTACCGCCATTGGAAAGAAGACTTCCGGGGCTTCATTTTTCATACAAGACTCTCTTAAACCCGAGTCCGGATGGCGGAGATATGATTGGTTGAAGTTGGGCATCATCCCGGTTGGACCGAAACTAAGCAACCTTCACCAAAACAAGCATAACTTTCTGCACAGTTGGAATTTTAATGCAAGGTTTGTGGCATTGGAAAGCTTACTTCGGGGCTTTAATTTTGACACAAGAATGACCTGAAAAGGAGTTCATACGAAGAAGTTATGCCCGTTTGAAGTTGGACCTGCAGAGCAGATTTTCCTGCCGACCGGCCGGAACAGAGTGCCGACCGGCCAAATAAATGGCCGACCGGCCAAATAGAGTGCCGACCGGCCAGTAAAGGTAGCCGACCGACCATTTTTGCTAGCCGACGACCTTCCGGTGTATTCTACAGATTGAATGGATGCCATCTGTGCCAGCTGGAATACACAGATTCTGCTCCCCATGCACGTGTGTGGCTGTTTTGCACTCTTTGCACCCCTTTGACCCCTCTTTTGTGCACCCTTTGCTCATGGCTTCTTGAGGAAGCCTTGACCCCTTGTCTTGGCTTCCTCAAGAAGCCTACCAGCTGTCTAAGCTTCCTTAATAAGCCTTGCATCCTTTGCCCCTTTGATTTAGCTTCTTGGAGAAGCTTGGAGCTTAGTCCATTGTCTATATAAAGAACCTTCCTCTTCCTTTGTGTGGGTTGGATTTTTTGGAGCAAAAAAACCAGAGATATAGGCATATATCTGATATACATACACACAACCCTCCATCTCTCTCCATATCTCTCTCATTCAACCATCAAATACCCTTGTTCTAGGGCCATTTCTTCACCAATCCATAGCACCACCACCACTATTCCATCACAGCAGCTTGGAGCAGTTTTTCAGAGGCCAAAGGTGCTGCAACTCAAGCCAAGAAGCAACAAAAAGGGTAGTCTTCAAGGGTAAGATCATTTTCCCTCTTTTGTAGCACATTCTTGTCACATTTTCTACCCTATTTGCTTACTGTTTTGGGCTCCGACCCTAACTGAAAGGGGCATTATTTTGAGCCATTCTTCATGTTTGTTTAAGGGCTCAACCCTGTTTGAGCCCTCCATAGTGCACTTGCTTCAATACTCCTTGGTATGCCACATTTTTGCATGAAATTTCTAGCCTATGTGTGATCTGTTTTGAGCATAATGTAAACTGTAAGTAGGCTCATTTTGAGCCCTTCTTCAACATTGAAGAAGGGCTCAACCCTGTTTGGGACCCCTATCTTGCACTTGTTTCATAATCTCTTCTATTTACCGTAATTTTGCATGATTTGTTTGGCCTACATATAAATTGTTTTGGAGCATGTCATGAATTGAAGTTAGGCTTATTTTGATCCCCTCTTCAACGTTGAAGAAGGGCTCAACACTGTTGGGGGTCTCCATGTAGTACTTACCATTATACCCCTCTTGGCCCCCATTTCTGCATGCTTTGTTAGCCTATCTTGCTTCTATTTTTGGGCCATCATCAGAACTAGAAGGGGTCTTATTTTGACCCCCTCTCCATGTCCCATGAAGGGTCTTTTGCTGTTTGATGCATGTTTTGTATACCTCATATTATAGCCTTTGTTGGCTTCAATCTTGCATGGCATTTTGAGCATGTTTTCCTACTGATTTGGGGGTTGTCATAAACTGTAAATGTGCATATTTTTGGTCCCTCTTCAGTTTTGTAGAAGGGTATTTTTCTGTTTGGGCACTGCATATACTAGTTGCTTCATTGCCTCCCTTGCGGAGTCATTTTTGTATGCCATGTTAGCCCTATTTGTGATTGCTGTTTGGCCATGATTTGAACTGTAAAAATGTGATTTTTGGGGCTGCCTTGCTTCTGCTTTTTCATGTCATGTACCAATTATGCATGCTTTGTTAGCTATAAGTCATTTTTGTGCAATTATCTTCGCATTTCGGGATCATTCCTTGCATCGGATGTCATTTTACCGGGTTTCGGGGCTGTTTTCCCCCCCATGGCCGCTGATTTTGGCATGCTTGCGAGCTACCCATGTTAGTTTAAGTCCATCGTTGCATGTTGCTGCATGCCATGTTTGTTTACATGTTTAGGTTGCGCGCCTAGTATACATTGCTCATTTGTATGTTCATGTTGCATACTTAGCCTCCATGCCTAGGTTACATTTCATTAAGCATGCATCCCTTGCCTCTTGATCAATTATGACAGAGGTTGGGACCCTTTGGTGTGTTTTATGCTTGCATTTCATTTGATATCAAGGTTGCTAACTTGGCTTTTGGGCCATCAGGCATTGAAACGCGTGATTGATGGCCCGGGGGTCGAGGTCCATGCTCCCTTGAGTCCATTGCATGATAGGGAGTGTGTCCGTGCATACATTTGCTTGGAATTCCATGCCATACACTGTCTGTCCTTGTTGCTGTCAAAACTGTCTTCTGCAGGGAGTTTTTGCCGATCGGCAGTATAGAGTGCCGACCGGCCATTGATGGATAGCCGATAGCTTTATCTCCAGCCGATGGACATTGTACACGGCCGGTGGACATTCTATTCAGCCGATGATGATCCTCAGTGTGCAGGGAGCATGTCCTGAGACTTTGGCAGTTTTCAGAAAGACAGGACAGTGAAAACAGAGGCAGCAATGCTATGGCAACGGGTTTCCGGGCAAGTCGGATTCGAGCATGCATCATTCGCGTATCCCGAGGCGGGGCTGCGGCCATCTTCTCTTTGCATTTATTTTGATTAGATTAGAAATTATGTAATAATTAATTTAGCGATTTGTTATTCGGACTGTATATTCTTTTGGTCCCTCTGTGTGAGGGCATATTTGTAATAAGTGTGGGTGAGTGTGTGTATGTCTTCCAACCCCCATTTCTTTCTTCCCTTTTATTTACCTGCTTATGATGGTAGATTAGGGCATATTTAAAATTAGCAAACCTTATGCAATGAATGCGTGCATCCATGCATTTGTTGACACGCATCGGGCTCGGTACATCATACAAACTGCATTGTATTTCAAATCTAACTTGAATACGTGTTACTCGTGCATTTCACATGCCATGTTTAGGATAGCCGAGCCTGTCTAATTGCACTCTGTATGCGTTACATTAGTCATCTTAACATGAGCTAGGTCATGCATATTTTGCTAACTAGTTTATTGTTTTGGCACGGAGTACTAGGTGAGCTTTTATGCTTTAGCATATCGCATGCGTGTGAATGTTGCCATAATAGCATGATTACCATGAGGCTAGCTGCTTATGTGATATAACTGCTTGAGTGCCTGTGGATGGAGGTTGAATTACCTAAATTGGGACAATGCATTAAAAACTGTGAGTTCTAAGCCCACCAGATAGTGGCAAAACTGTCTTTTCTAAAAGCCCACTTAAGGGTGGCAAAACCTGCATTTTAGCCTACTTGCGAGTAGCAAACCATTTTCAAAACAAACATGAAATGTTTTATTCCAATTTAGGCGATTTGGTCTATACTTGTTTGCTGTGCGCATAACGTAGTAAATCTAGGCTAATAATCGGAATAAGAGTATGTAATGTTTTCAAAATCGGATATCACGGTTAGTAGAGGCCGGTTTTCGGATCGGGCGAAAGGGGGTGCTCATAGCTGACCTTCCCCGATCGTACCCAAGCTCCCGAGCCAAGACTACTTTGGTGATGACGGACACGTGGCCTTTGGCACCGAGTCAGGGTTTCCTAAATTCCCCCAAAATAAAATATTTAGGTGGCGACTTTGTATCTGGCAAAGCAGTCCATGTTTGGCACTTCTTTTCTAAAAATCTGTTTTCTCAAAACGATTTGCCGGATTTGGACTCTTCGGTTCAAGATTTAGAACCGTGACAATTTGAGTCCGAACTGTAGTAAACCCGCAAAAACGAACAGGACGGGACTTAACCCTCCCGGGATGCGTTCGGGGACGTCTACACTAAGGAGTTTTTTTGTGTGTTACATTGTAGTGTTATACTAAGGAGCTTTTCTTGGAGTTCTTGGAGTGTTACATTTGGGAAAAGTAAACTAAAAAGTTTTTTTATTTGTTACATTAGAGTGTTACACTAAGGATTATTATTATTATTATTTTTTTATTTTATTTTATTTTTTTTTTTAAGTGTTATGTTTGAAAAAAATGCACTAAGGATTTTTTTTGGAGTGTTATATTGGAGTATTACGTTTAATAAAAGTATACTAAAGAATTTTTTTGTGTGTTACATTTGTAACAACCCAGATTTTTAATTATTCTGTAAAATTTATACTAATATTATTTAATCACAGTTAGGAAAATATACGATTGATTTTGTATTATTATCTGTAATTTTGTAAAATAATATAATTAGTAAAAAAATTTAGGAGTCAAAGTATAAACAAATAATAATAATAATAATAATGGATGTAATAGTAAAATAAATAATTAATTTCCTGTTGATATATGATAGAATGCAATTTAATTAGGGATTAATTTATTTATATAATTATATTAAAAAATTGGGTCAAATATAATTATCTTAAATATCTATTAAAGATAAGTATAAATCCTTATAATTTATTATCAAATCCGTGGCACGATTTGCATTGGCCATGTGTATGAGTTTGGCTTGGGGCTCACGAATTAAATCCCTATAAATAGGGAGGTGATTCACCTGGAAATGAGGAAGAAAGAAAAGGAAGAGAAAGAAAGAAAGGAAAGAAAGAAGAAAGGAAGGAAGGAAAGAAAGAAATGAAAGGAAGGAAAAAAATAATGGAAGCTAAGAGGGTCTTTGATAGTGGAAAGAAAAAGTAAGGTATTAAACTTAAGATGAGTTATATTATACCTTGAGTTACCATAATATATTTTACGTATATTTTGACTTACCATATTTGTTTTATACAGGTTATGTTTTATAAATTATTATAAGTTATATTAATATTTCAATTACGTGGATTATTTTCTGAACTCTATTTGTTAAAATGAAACCCATTGATATGTTTGTTTATATTTTAATGAATATTTGACTATCACCTTATAAATAATTATGTTTTGTAAGTACCACCACGGGAGTCCCACGCCTTGGGGGACTTAAATAACCATTGACTTCTGTTTGGTCACTTTGTGACCCTCTGTCTGGCATGGATTCATTGACCCTCTGATTTCTGGTACGGAGCTAAGTGCTACACTGTTGTGGGAGTCACCTCCAGAATTCGTACGGGCCACCTCTTGAATTCGTACCTCTGTAATGTTATGAATCCATTGACTCTTTGATTTCTGGTATGGAGCAAAGTGCTATGCGGAGATAAGTACTATACTATTGTGAGAGCCACCTCTATAATCCGTACAAGCCACCGTTTGAATCCGTACCTCTATTCTGACTATCACCCCTGTGACCTCTGTTCTGTTCTGTTCGGTACCGTAGTTATAGTTATTTATTTACATAATCTCAGTTTTGCTACGTAAATGATTATTTGTTCAGACCAAGTGATCTTAAATATTTTAGTTACATAACTATCCATGGTTATTTTGTGTCCCTTATACTCTTGGTATAATATTTTTCACTCTGCCATGTGTTTATAGCTGTTTACCAAATTTTAGAAAACAATACAATTCAAAAATAGCTTTTAGAAAGTCTTAGATGCGGGGTTGTGGAATAGACACACACAACACTTTTATGATATTTTTATATGTAAATATCAGCCTTTTGGTCAATAAATTTTGTAATAAAAATAGAAACTCTAATGATTATTTTGGTACGCTCACTTAAATATTACTTCCGCACGCGTTTATTAAATTGTTCAAAAATTGGCCAGAGGTAACCTCAGTTACTGGCCATCACGATGCTTAACCCTTGGGTACGGGGAGCGGATCGTAACAAATGGTATCAGATCAATGGTTTATAAAAAAAAATTATCATTGAAGTATAGGACACACGCACATTTGAAAAGTAGGATAGCGGGTAATTATTTAATTATATTATAATTTTATATGATTTTATATATATATATTAATTTTTTTGTGTGTGCATAATTTGTGAAGGATATTAGATATAATTTATATTTGTTATAGCAAAAGAAGGAAAAGGAACAAAAAGAGTATTGGGCTCAAGCACCCACCAAAATTATAATATAATTAAATATATAGAATTTCCAGTTCAGTATTAAAAAAAAAAAAATTCATTTCGATTTTTTTTTTAAAGTTGATTCAAATTATAAAGATATTAATTTTGAAACTATTTTTCATCAGCGGAAAGTTCACGGATAAAAAGAATGAAAAGTTTTTAAAGTCATGATTGTTTCTCATTTTTGTCTCAAAACAAATTTTGACAACTAGACAGTGAGTTGTTTTTGGTAAAAAAAATTTTTTGAGGTAATATTTTTTATCAGATTAATCATCTAATATATATTTGTCAGAGTGTGCAGCGGATAGCTTACACATATGACAAATTTCGAGGACGAAATTTTAAAAGGAGGAACGATTGTAACAACCCAGATTTTTAATTATTCTATAAAATTTATACTAATATTATTTAATTACAGTTAGAAAATATACGATTGATTTTGTATTATTATGTGTAATTTTGTAAAATAATATAATTAGTAAAAAAATTTAGGGGTCAAAGTATAAATAAATAATAATAAATAAATAATAGTATTGATATTAATAATAATAATAATTGATGTAGTAGTAAAATAAATAATTAATTTTCTGTATATATATGATAGAATATAATTTAATTAGGGATTAATTTATTTATATAATTATATTAAAAAATTAGGTCAAAATATAATTATCTTAAATATCTATTAAAGATAAGTATAAATCCGTATAATTTATTATCAAATCCGTGACACGATTCGCACTGGCCACGTGTATGAGTTTGGCTTGGGGCTCACGAATTGAATCCTTATAAATAGGGAGGTGATTCACCTAGAATGGATGCGGAAAGAAAAGGAAGAGTAACAAAGAAAGGAAAGAAAGAAAGGAAGAAAAGGAAGAAAAAAATAATGGAAGTTAAGAGGGTCTTTAATAGTGGAAAGAAAGAGTAAGGTATTAAAGTTAAGATATATTATATTATACATTGAGTTACCATAATATATTTTACGTATGTTTTGACTTACCATATTTGTTTTATACAAGTTATGTTTTATAAATTATTATAAGTTATATTAATATTTCAATTACGTGGATTATTTTCTGAATCCTATTTGTTAAAATGAACCCATGGATATGTTTGTTTATATTTTAATGAATATTTGACTATAATCTTATAAACAATTATGTTTTGTAAGTACCACTACGGGAGTCCCACACCTTGGGGACTTAAATAACCATCGGCTTCTATTTGGTCACTTTGTGACCCTCTATCTGTTATGGATCCATTGACCCTCTGATTTCTGGTGTAGAGCAAAGTGTTGTACGGAGTCAAGTGCTACACTGTTGTGGGAGCCACCTCTAGAGTTCGTACGAGCCACCTCTTGAATTCGTACCTCTGTAACGTTATGAATCCATTGACTCTCTGATTTCTGGTATGGAGCAAAGTACTGTGCGGAGATAAGTGCTACACTATTGTGGGAGCCACCTCTATAATCCGCACGAGTCACCTCTTGAATCTGTACCTCTGTTTTGACTGTCACCCCTGTGACCTCTGTTCTGTTATGTTTGGTACCATGGTTATGGTTATTTATTTACATAATCTTAGTTTTGCTACTTAAATGATTATTTGTTTAGACCAAGTAATCTTAAATATTTTAGTTACATAACTATCCATGGTTATTTTGTGTCCCTTATACTCTTGGTATAATATTTCTCACTCTGCCATGTGCTTATAGCTGTTTACCAAATTTCAGGAAACAATACAATTCAAAAATAGCTTTTGGAAAGTCTTAGGTGCGGGGTTGTGGAATAGACACACACAACACTTTTATGATATTTTTATATGTAAATATAGGCCTTTCGGTCAATAATTTTTGTAATAAAAATAGAAACTCCAATGATTATTTTGGTATGCTCACTTAAATATTACTTCCGCTCGCGTTTATTAAATTGTTCAAGAATTGGCCGGAGGTAACCTCAGTTACTGGCCATTACGATACTTAATCTTTGGGTACGGAGAGTGGGTCGTGATAACATTAGAGTGTTACACTAAAGAGTTTTTTTTTAGAGTGCACTGTTAGAGTGTTACGTTTGAAAAAAGTATACTGAGAAATTTTTGTGTGTGTTACATTAGAGCGTTACACTAAGGAGTTTTTTTAGAGTGTTATATTAGAGTGTTACGTTTGGAAAAAAACACACTAAGGATTTTTGTTGGAGTGTTATATTAGAGTGTTACGTTTGAGTGTTGCAATTTGAAATTAAACATTTGTCCAAAGCTTACTAAGCCTTCGTTTGGCATGCCAAACTTTTAGGCTATTTTAGCCACAAAAAGACAAAATAGTCTTTTTAGCCCAATAAGATAAAACATCGTGTCACAACCCAAACCCGATATCCGGAGGTTCGGTGTCGCGACAAGATAATAATTGAAATCATAACAAATTAATAGTGTAGCGGAGTCAAATAAAAGGGTACCCAAATCTTCATTTAAGTATAACTAAAAAATCTAAGTGATTCGTGATTAGATCAAGATTTAATTGTACCAATTCCCAAACGATTAAAACAAACAATCTAAATCATCTAGCACATACGAAAGTGATTTAGATTGTCGCTTCAAAAATAATAAATCGACACAAACAATTTTTATGTGAAAAAATCACAATTGGAACACCTCCAATTGTGATTAAAAAAACTACAGGAAAAACGTCACAAATCAATCCACTATAAAAGGAAGACAGAGCACAAATATACCAAACAAATTACCCAAACGCTGTCAATTTGTCTTCAACGATCTGTATCTCTTTCACCGTAACCTTTGTCTTAGAATTGATTAGATTGATGTTGAATCCACAACATCCATTGTTGAATTAACGACTGCACACAGCATCAAACTCCTTCAAATGCTCCACGCTTGAATCTCTGAATTCCACCAAAAAAGAACACTCTTGAAGTCGAATAATCAAACAACTCTTTGATGTATACTCGTCAAACTATGAGTATAACACTCAATCAAATATCAAAAAAAAATAGCAAAATAGCCTCAGAAGAAAACCCTAAACCCTCAAAGAATATCTAGAAGTCGTGCCCTAGAATAGGAGCAAACTGCAGTTTTATAGCAGCAGAATACGCGATCTCCACTCGAGCGCAGGAATGCTGCTTGAGCGGGGACAGTAATACGCGGGTTCCAAACCAGGGTTCACGCTCAAGCGCAGGAACTTATGCTCGAGCGTAAAATCACATCTCACAGTATTTATTTAGACGAACCAAAGTACTACAAAGGTGGAAACTCCACTCGAGCGCAACTTTCCCCGCTCAAGCGGGAAGACCAAAAATAGAGGACAAATTACAACTCAAATAAACAAGCTTGTTCATAGAATTGGCAACAAGTAGGGACCTAACAATCTCCCTCTTTGTTAATTCCTGGATAAAACTTTTCTAACAATTTTTCCTAAAAAACACACGCACTAGACCCACTAACAAACACAATCACAAGTACCGAAATTGTCAAACCACAGACACCAATTGAGAAACACTAAGAAACATTTTGAATAATCCACCTGTGGAAAATACCAAAATACCACACAAACCAAAACTGTGGAACGAAATAAGATAACAAAGATAAATAGAGAGGAATAAGCAAAATATCCAAATATGGATAACCAAATCTATCTATGCCAAAATCCCACCATATCCCAATATTTATGTACATTCCCACAAAGTCCAATCATATAATCCCCAAATATCTGCTCCTCTTTTTTGTCTGGGAGACAAGCACAAAAAAAAAAAAAAAAAAACAAGTGAAGAAAACTTTGCAAAGAAATATACTGTCCAATGAAACATGCATCACTGAGTCAGTGGCGGTGGAGGTGGCTGCATCTGAAGGAGGGACAAGATCTAAGCAAGACAAATGGAGGATTGAGCAATGGACTCCTCAATGCGGCTAGAAGAGGCCTCCAATGCAGTGAGCCGGGCATCGGTGGTAGTCTTAAGATTGATGAGACGAGCATCGAAAATGTCCATCTGGCTCTCCAAACGATCAAAATGGGAAACCGTGGCTTGCTCAAGTTAACGCAGCTGGCTTCTGATAAAATGAGCCAGAGGAGGCTGCTCCCTCTCACCGCAGCCTCACCTGCAGCAGTAGCATCATATTCTGCCTCCTCGGCCAAATGATCATCACCTGTACCAGAAACACCTACCCCAAAAGACCCCCCCTTGACATGTGACTGACTTTGGGAGACGGTCTTTTTAGTGAATGGTCGGGTAGGAAAGGCAAATTCATCCTCGTCGAAAGATGAAACCTCAAGTTTGGTGAGAAGACGGTTAATAAGGCAACCATAAGGAAGACCTAAGTTGTTTCACTCAAAAGCGACTACCATTTTTTGAGTAATGAGGGTGGCAAGATTGGTAGAACGGTGTTGATCAATGCAAAAGAGAACAAAGCCTTGTTCTTGATCGATTTTGGAGCTATGATTGGTGACTATGATGTTGGCACAGACAATGAGGTTTAGCAAACGGAACCAGGGAAGGAGCTCATGCTGTTTGATCAAGGCACCCTTGATCCAAGTACGGGGCATACAACACAATGCAATGGCCATCTCGTTGAAATCACTGATGGGTCGGACAGGGAAGTGATAGTGACACGAAAAGACCTGGCATATGTTTAAGAGCTCACGGATAAGATCTGGGGTAATGGTGATGGATTGAGACCTAACCAAGGTCATGAAAGAAGGGCCAATGTCATCAATGCCCTTGATGTGACAATAAAACTCCCGACCCAGTCAAGATTTTGACGATCAGAGAACGATAGAACCAAGTTACCCCCCAATGGATCAAACAATGGACGAATGAGAATGGACTTAAAAGAGTTGAATTATACATTACGCTCAAGATGGACAGTCCTAGAAGTATAAACCTCCCTAAAAGACTTGGCTTTGTCAGCAAAAGCAAATCGGTCGGTGTTATAAGAGGGACGAGAGGCAACGGACTTCGTACATTTAGAGGTAGACATGACTAAACCAACTATACCCAAACCAAGAAGCAAAGCCATAGACAAAAACAAACCATTAGTAGCAAAGTCCAAATAGACAAGATTCAAATAGCCAAGAGCAGTAAGCAAACCAGTAGGATCAAACCCCAAATAACCAAAGGGGAAAACACAATATAACGTGAGCCAGTAAAAAATAAAATAACCATTGAGATCAAGGTTCACATCAAGAGCATCATAAAATGCAACCCCAAAAGATATAAGTTACTAACATCTCAATATAGCGTGAAGCATAGTACCAGATACAGACCATCAAAAAATCCAATACTCAATCCAAATAAAACCCAATCAGAACTAAGAGCAACATGAAAACTATTCAGACCTACGGTGGGAGTGTGTGAACAAGAGAAAACCAAAAACAAACAAAGCCCAAGCTACCCCATCCAAGTCTTAAGACAGATAAGAATAGAGAGAGACAAACAAAAAAAATAACACTTATCAAAAAAAATTGCAAGAAAAAGAATAAAGACATACCTGAGGCAAAATGGACAACTGGAGGGAGAGAAGAGCACAACCTGAACAGAGAGACCAAGAGGAAATTGCGAAGGATGAGAATGCAAGAGAAGCCTTAGGAGAGAGATGGCACAATTTGGAGAAAGTGGACTGAAAGGTCGAGGGCTGGGTTTTTTTAAAGCAATGCAGTCCACTCGAGCGAGGGTTTTGACGCTCGAGCGTTAGTACTTACGTGTGTGGCTTTGCTCGAGCCAAGAGTCATGTGCTCGAGCGCAAAAAACAACCCTTCAGAAGATTAGAGCCTCTACAAAAGTGCTAGAAGAGTGAAAAAGGTGCTCAAGCACTAAAGTGGACGCTCGAGCGGGAGGAACCAACAATAAGACCAAATAAACCCTTCGGAGCAGATAAAACCAACTCACACTTTCAAGTAGGACCTGAAACAATAAGAGGTGAGCACAATAGCATGAATATGACACTAAGATGAAATAATCCACAAACCAAGAAACCTGTAAACTAGCAATTCTGACAGTATGAAACACAATATCATGAGCAAATCAGATAAATATTGATTAATGAGCATAAGCTACATGGGAATGCACAAATCAAAGACAAAATGAGAGCTCACATAATGAATCTGTGTGCGTGTGCAATCCTTGAGAGGCCATAGAGCTAGAGTTAATCCTCGAAGTGATCGGAAGGCTGGACCTCCGACAAGAGAAACTAAATATAACTGAGAAAAGTCAAACCACTAAAAATCAAGGGGTATTTGTTGAGTAAAAGCGGAAGCTCCCTCTCAATCACTGAGTCCTTTTTTTTTCATTAGATTTTTGATTTTTCTCGCTTGTGGGCACTCACGGGTGGCATACATGCTCAAGAGTATGGAGACCAAACCAGAGAAGCATGAAAACAATAAGAATGGCCTGGTTGGCCTTTTCCTAATACCCGAACTTTAATGAACTGAAGGAGGAACCGTGAAAGTGAAAAAATGATGGTAGATGGTTAAGAGACTCAACATCACCCATGATCTGCCAGTATAGGTCAATTCCTCTAAAAATGTATACGAGACACTGTTAGAGGTCCATAGAGAACTTTGATCACTTGTGCGGAAACCCTTGCAACAGTTTATCTCAAAGATATGTACAAAATGAGATCATGAAGTCAATGAGGATGAACATTCAGAATGAGTTATGAACAAAGAAACATGAAATCTTGCAAGCAGCATGAGAGGTGTTCATATGAGTCTAAATGCAGAGATGACAGGAATCAATGACAATGAGATTATAGCATCCAAGTACACATAATGCCAATCACTCTCACCCACTAAAGTAACAGGTCACACCTTAGTGACCGAGCACTACACCCAAGGTCTTTCTAAGGAACTCAAACCTAAGAAGACCAAGGGGTTTTGTAAAAATATCAGCTTTTTGATGCTCAGTAGGTACATATTAAAAAATAATAAGGCCCTCTTCTACTAACTCTCGAATGAAATGACGACGAATGTCAATGTGTTTGGTATGAGAGTGTTGGATAGGATTTTTAGAAATGTTAACGGCACTCGTGTTATCACAAAAAAGGGTGAGAGTGTTCTGGTCTATACTATAGTCATGAAGCTTTTGCTTCATCCACAATATTTGTGCACAACAACTCCCTGCTGCAATGTACTCAGCCTCAGCAGTCGAAAGAGATATGGCATTTTGCTTTTTGCTATGCCAGGCAACCAAATTATTTCCAAGGTAAAAACACCCTCCAGATGTGCTCTTACGATCATCAGCACACCCTGCCCAATCGGCATCAGAAAAATCAGTGATTTCAACGGTAGTGTCGGTCGTAAACCAAATCCCATACCCCAATGCCCCATTTATATACTTAATGATGCGTTTAACTGCAAGCAGATGAGACTCTTTAGGACAGGCTTGGTAACGGGTACAAATACTTACACTAAATGCAATTTCAAGACGGCTGGTTGTGAGATATAAGAGACTCCCTATCATATTTCTATAAAGGGTAGGATCAACATCAGTATCAGAGGAATCTTGGGAAAGGTGAAGGCTAGTGCTCATGGGAGTGCGAGCATGTTTGGTTGACTTTAGACCGAACTTAGACACAAGGTTTTTGGCATACTTGGTCTAAGACACAAATATACTCGAAGAAGACTATTTAATTTGAAGACCCAAGAAGTAAGACAACTTCCCCATCATGCTCATTTCAAACGCATGTGTCATGTAATTCGAGAAATATTTCACAAGAAAATCAACAGTGGATCCAAACACAATATCATCAACATAAATCTGAGCAACAAGTATATAAGACTTAGTATGTTTCACAAATAAGGTCTTGTCCACACTACCCCTTTGAAAATCATTATCAAGCAGAAAGGTAGTAAGTCTATCATACCAAGCTCGATGGGCTTGTTTCAACCCATATAACGTCTTGTCTAACTTATAGACGTAGTGTGGAAATTTTGGGTCCTCAAACCCTTTTGGTTGCTCAACATAAGCCTCTTCTTTCAAGTACCCATTCAAGAAGGCACTTTTTCACATCCATTTGAAACAGTTTGAATCCAAGAAAGCATGGAACACCAAGTAAAATATGAATAGATTCGAGACGTGTAACAGGGGCAAACGTCTCATCATAGTCAACACCCTCTACTTGTGTATAGCCTTGAGCAACCAACCTAGCTTTATTTCTAACCACAGTACCATTTTTATCAGATTTATTTTTAAAGATCCACTTGGTACCTATCACATTCATGTCTCTAAGTCTGGGAACAAGAGTCCAAACTTTATTACATTCAAATTGACCTAATTCATCATGCATTGCATTAAGCCAACTATCATCTAGTAAGGCCTCTTTTACATTCTTAGGTTCAATTAATGAAACATAGCACATGCAAGTTACCTCTTCCCAAACTGGTTTTCTGGTTTTCATTCAGTTTGAAACACTGCCAATTACCTATTGAACAGGATGGTTCAGTTTTACCCTTGCTGATGGTTTTAACTCTGGACTGGTAGTGACGGAAGCATCAGAGGTGATGTCTCTTTGTGTACTCTTTGGACTCGGACTTACCCTTGAAGTTAGTGCTGGCTCACCTTCTTAAGCTTGACCTGGTGTTACTCCTTGACTTTGTGGTTCAATATCCAAGATTAGAGACTCACCATTTTCTTTCTCATGTATCACCAGAGTAGGAGAACCTGTGTCATCTATAATCACATTAATTGATTCCATTAGAGATAAAGTATGCAGGTTATAGACACGAAAAGCTCTACTAGTGGTTGAATACCCTAAAAAAATACCTTCATCACTTCGGGAGTCAAATTTACCCAAGGGCTCTCTATCTTTGAAAATGAAACATTTACTCTCAAAAGTTTTGAAGTATTTTACATTAGGTTTCAAACCTTTCCATAATTCATATGAAGTTTGTAAAGTGTCGGGCCTTAAATACACACGATTCACCACTTAAACAACGGTAAAACTTTGGAGGAACTTTCTTGCTAAGGAGCATAACCCTAGCCATCTTTTGAATAACTCTGTTTTTCCTCTCAATAACTCCATTTTGCTATGAAGTAATAGGTGCAAAAAACTCATGCTTAATACCATGCATATCATAGAAATCCATAAATGAACTATTTTCAAACTCACGACCATGATCAGTTCGAATTCTTATGATACGCCCAACAGAGACACCCTGTTCATTTTGGATTTTAAAGACTAAGGCTTGGAAAGCATCAAACGTATCATGTTTTCTCTTAAAAAATTAACCCATGAAAAACGAGTGTAATCATCCATAGTTAAAAAAATGTATCTTTTACCTTCAATGCTTTCAGTGCGAGTGGGTCCCATAAAATCCATATGAACCAGTTCAAGAGGACGTTTCATGTGAAGCTATTCACCTTTTTATGAGGGGCACGAGTTTGCTTCCCAAGTTGACATAGTCCACACACATGGTTTACATTCTTACCCATTTTGGGTACTCCTCTCACAAGCTCTTTGTTGGCTATCTTGGTTAGGTCCTTGAAATTCATGTGACCTAATCTTTGATGCCACAAGTCAAGATTACTTATGACGGCCAAGTGACAAGTAAGATCATTAGTGGTAATAATCCCATAGCAAGTATCAGATGTACGAAGCCTATGCATGACAATATTTCCCTTCTTATCCAAAATTTCACATTTATTTTTTGAAAACAATACTTCATGATGGGAATCACACATTTGACTAATGCTTAAAAGATTTGCTTTAAAGCCATCAACAAGAAGGGCATTTTCGAGCTTAGGAAGACCAACCACACTTATAGAGCCCTTACCAATGACTCTAGAAGTGCCACCATCTCCAAAGGTAACAATTCCCCCTTCATATTTTGCAAGAGATGTGAAGTAGGATTTGTCACCAGACATGTGCCAAGAGCACCCACTATCAAGATACCACATGTGTGAGTCCCGTGCTTTCAGTGCAGTGTGAACAACAAAACAAGTTAAGTCACTATTTCTTACCCATATCTTTTTGGTCTTAGCAGAAACAAGACTAGCAGTCTTGGTAAAAGTCTTAGCATTGTGAACACCCTCAATCTTGGTGTTCTGCCTAGACATATAAGGTTGTCTCCTAACCAAAAAAGTATTAGAATTTCTACCCTTTTGAGACACCTTACCAAACAACTCAAAATAATATGGATGAATGTGGCCACACCTACCACAATGATGACAAACAAAAATAGGTTTTACCTCCCTTTTGTTGATCTTGCCCTCGTTAGGTTGATGAAAAGAGAGATCACCTTGTTGAACCTTCAGCTTTCCCTTTGTTTGAGTCTTGATGTTATGTGATGTGGAGGCTTGTCCCTTTTGAACTGGTGTATTACCATAGCCTAGCCCACTTTTGTCACAACTCATCTGTTGAGACCCGAGAATGTCTTCCAGTGTCTTTGACCCTTTGTTCCACATATCAATTGTGGCTCTAGCATCTTGGAGTTCTTTCTCTTTCTGACCGACCATCTTTTCCAATGTAGCTTGTGACATCTCAAGAATTTCAATTTTCTTTTCATATGTGGCATATATTTTCAGAAGTTCATTCATTTCGGTCTCACAAGATAAAATTTTTCCACATAGGTCTTGTCTATCATTGGAGATCTTGATGACATCCTGCTTTGCTATTGCAATCTCTCCATTTAGCTTGACATTCTCGCTTTCACATGTTTTGAGCTTGAAAGTCAATTTGTCATTGATCTTAGACAAGTTCAGAGATTCATTGTAAAATTTTTCATAAGCTTGTTGTAGATCATCACCATCGATCTCATCATTGTCTTCCGAGGTTTCATTATCTTCATCTTCTTTTTGCTCCTCTTTCTCCTTGACCTCATCCAGTCGAGCAACCAAGGCATGAAAGTTGGTGGATGGTGGTGATGATGACTCTCCTCTTTCATGGAATTGACTCAGATTGTCCCATGCATCTTTGGCCTTTGTGCAGTGAACAATCCGTTGTTGTTCTTCTGAAATTGCTCCACGAATGGCAGTAAGAACTCTTTGATTGATTGGATTGTCAGCACTTTCAACATCCTCTTCAATGGCTTGCCAACCTTTAGGGTCATGGGCTCTAAGAAACATCATCATTTGGATCTTCCAAAATAAGTAGTTACTCCCATCAAAGGTGGGAGCATGGTGCGGATTTTGACCACAAGCAAACTCAATTGGCTTTGGAAGAGGTTGAGTGACGGTAGACCAAAATGCCATATGGGTACTATCTCCATCTTCACTGGATTCGATTTTTTCGGGTTCTTGCTCTGACCTGTTTTCATCATCCCAAGTCACTGTATAGACTTTCTTTCGGTTCTTTTTCAATGGACATTCAAGAGCAATGTGACCAAACCCTTGACATTCGTAACACTTGAAACCTTGTCCCTTCATAGTCTTTTTTTCAGTTTTTGGAGCAACTTTTGGTGGAAAAGTTTTGGGTTTTTCATTACCCTTATCTTTTGAACTAGGGTCCTTGAAATTAGGCTTTCTTTTCTTTAATTTTTTTTTTGAACTGTTTGGTAAACATAGCCGTCATTTTGGACTCTAGATCAAACTCAATCTCAGGGGTCTTAACAGTCTCATGAGCACTAGTAAAAGCCACACTATCTTTTTATTTTTTCTTAGAAATCTGGTGGGCTTCATAAGTTTGCAAATTTCCAACCAACTGATCAAGCTTGAGGGTATCAACATTTTGAGCCTCCTCAATAGCTGTAACTTTTGATTGGAACCTTTCGGGTAAAGACCGCAAAATTTTTCCAACAACCTTAGCTTCAGGGATTTTTTTCACCGATTGTAAAACAGGAATTCACGATGTCACTAAGTTTAGCATAAAAATCATCAAACGTCTCATCATCACTATAGACACTCCATTTTTGACCGTCCTTAAGACTTGGGCACTACTGATTGTTTACTTGGTGATGAAAGATGTGCAGGGCAAAGGTTCGATTTCTTCGGCAAGAGGAGAGTCAAATCCTAACCTCACGCCCCATTTTGGACCAAAGCTATTTTGGATGGTTTTTAGACCTTAAAACCCTCTCTTTCAAAATATTTTCGAAATAAAGTTCCTACGATGTTCCGAGGCTCGCATTTCGTTAAATGTTGCATTTTTCGGTAAATCGAGCGAGGACAAAGTGGAAATGAATGAAAGAGAGATGAAATCTTTGAAAAATCTTTCAAAACACCTTGTTCGGGGGTTTGGAGTTGAAGAAAAGAAGAGTGGAGAGAAGAAACCTAGTTAAGAAAGAAGTTGGGCATAAATCGTTAAGAGAGAGACGAGCAATCCTCACCAAATCGGGCCTATCATTTTGTATACTTGGATTTAAGATATGAGGCCACCACCATTGGAAATAAAACTTTTGGGGCTTCATTTTACACTCAAGAATCTCCCAAAACCATGTCTAGATGGGGGAGATATGGTTGGTTGAAGTAGGGCATCAATCCGGTTGGACCGAAACTGAGCGGCTTCACCAAAATAGACATAAATTTTTACACAGTTGTAATTTTGATGCAAGGCTACCACCATTGGAAATATTACTTCCAGGGCTTCAATTTGGACACAAGAATGACCTACAAAGGAGTCCATATGAAAGAGTTATGCCCATTTGAAGTTGGGCCTGAAAAGCAGACTTTTGTTAGCAGATCGGCCATCACAAGTAGCAGGTCGGCACCAAAGATGGCCGGTCAGCCAAGAGTGATCCAAATTCATTTTTTTTGAAGATATTTCTCCTCCAGCTATTTCCAACTTGTGCCAGCTGTCCTAACTCAGATATTTTCGACCAAATGCTCTCTTTTTGCTATATATGAAGCTATATCTCATATATCTCTTAACTTAGAACATTTTGGCAAGTTTGAGAGCTTCTCGCACTAAAATCTCTCTCTCTCTCTCTCTACAATTTTCAGAGCTGAATCTCTGCCTCTCTCTCTCTAGTTTGCTCTCTCTCTTGCCCTCTTGTGCATAGAAGTAGAGAAACATACCTAGTTTGCCTATGCATCCGTGATCAAAGTTGCCTATCTTTGGGAGGAGGTTGCTTGAAGCTTACTTGGGACTTTTTTTGAGCTCCAAAAGGCGATTTGAGCTCAGATTCTTGCTTGTTTTGGTGCTTGGCTTCAAGAGCAAAAGGACAAATTGCAGGAAGCAGTAGCCGACTGGCCATCAAAGCTGCCGACCGGCCACCAAGTATGCCGATCGGCTATCAGAAGTCGCCGATGGCCACCATCTCTGGCCGATCATTCCTTAGTATGTTCCTGAGATGGGTCAGAAGCATTCTGGAAGTTGGCATAATTTTTAGAAGTACAAAAGAGTGCAAACAGAGGCATCTTGAGGCAAGGCAGTGGATTTCCGAAAGGACGCGACCGAGCATGCATCCTTCATTGTTCAAGGCGAAGCTGTGGCAGCCTAATTTAGATGCTTTTCATACTTAGTTGGTTTTGTAACTTAATTAATTTGATTAATTAGTTGGTTTGTAATAGTTAGCTTAATTAGCGTAGCTAGTTAGCTTTCATTTCATCCGGACCCTCCGTCGAGAGGGCAAATGTTGTAATAAGTGTGTGTGTGTGTGTGTGCATGTCTTCCAACCCCACGTCTTTCTCCCTTTTACTTATCCGCTTTCAGTGGTTAGATTAGGGCATATTTCAATTAGAATACTTATGCTTGCATGTGTGCATCATTCATCCGTCATGCATGCACCGGGCTCGGCGCATCATACAAACTGCATTGAATTTCAATACCAACTTGAATACATGTTATCAAGTAACATTCATATGCCATCTTAGATAGCCGAGCCTATTTTAGTTGCATTTTTGCATGTGTTGCATCAGGCATCTTAACATAGCTAGGATCATGTATTGATTACTAACTAGCTTTTGTTTTGGCTCGGAGTACACTGTGAGTGTTTATGCTTTAGCATCCTTGCATGTGTGTAAGTGACTGCCATGATAGCATGCTTGCCATGAGGCTAATTGCTTAAGTGTTTAACTGCATGAATGCCTGTGGGTGAAGGCTTCATTGCCTGAATTGGAACAACTTGAGGATTGTGAGTTTTAAGCCCACTTGAAGTGGCAAAATCATGTTTTTCTAAGCCCACTTGAGGGTGGCAAATCCGCGTCTTAGCCTACTTGCGAGTAGCACCTTCAAACCATTTTCAAACAAACAAACATTAGATGTTTTGTTCCAACTTGAGCGATTTAGTCTATACTTGTATGCTGTGCGCAACACATAGTAAGCTAGCTAATAAACCGGAATAAGAACACATGTGTTTTCAAAAACAACATATCATGTTAGTAGAGGCCGATCTTTGATCGGACGAGCGGGGGTGCTCATTTCAGGACCTTCCCCTCTCGTACCCAAGTTCCCGAGCCGAGGCAACTTTGGTAATGACGGACACGTGACCTTAGGCACGAGTCAGGGTTTCCTAAATTTCCCAAAATAAAATATTCAAGTGGCGACTCTATAATCTGGCAAAGCAGTCCATGTTTGGCATTTCTTGATTAAAATCGATTTTTCAAAAACAATTTACCGGATTTAGACTCTTTGGTAATTTATCGGTCTTACATTGCATTTTGTGAGATTAGATTCAGAACTGTGACAGGAGTCCGAACTGTAGTAGCTAGAACAACAATTTGTGCCCTCCCGCGGGGAGCGGAGTTTCGGGCGGTCTACAATTTCTAGCGACTCTGCTGGGGATTTAGAGAACTTGACTCGAACATTATGATATGTTATTTTGTCTACACTTATATGTTTCTTTGCATTGTATTTGCATTGGTGCGCTTAAGTTATAGTGTTTGCCATCTGCTATTCCTGAACGATTTGCCGGAGGCTTGCTTGGAAAAGTGTGCCATAAGGCTGACCGGTTGCAGGCTCTGCCACAATGGGAACACAAACCTTGGTTGTTATTGAGGCACCCTTTTTGACCATTCGACCTAGTGCATATCGGAATCCGTAGTGACCATTCCAAGCTAGGACAAGTTGCTTACCCCGATTGTAGGTTGTTTGAAACCTCTGTGTGCGTAGTGAAACCCTAGCTCCTGACAAAATAGAACAGGGAAACTCTACCCCAACATAGGGGTGTTTTGGCTCTTACTTGCTTGGTATGTGCTGTTAGGAGTGTTTCTCTACAGGATGTATGTATCAGTTGCAAGTCTGAGTATCGCCCTGAGGGTTTCAGTTTACAAGCAGAATTTTGGGGTAGAATTCAGTAAAGAGTACAGTCATTCAGTTATGCTCATATCTGTTCTGGTGAAATTGGGCTGAGATGTTGTCTGTTTTCTTCTTTTGCAAGGTAGTCTTGGAACCATAGCTTCAGAAGGCTCCGATATCCCCCGGGTGCATTGGACTTGTGTTGATAGACTTTGTTAGTGTAGACGTCCCCGAACGCCCCGGGAGGGTTAAGTCCCGTTCTGTTCATATTGGGGTCACTACAATTCAAGGACTCAAATGTCACGGTTCTTAATCCCGAACCAAAGAGTCCAAATCCGGCAAATCGTTTTGAGAAAACTGATTTTTGAAAGAAGTGCCAAACATGGACTGCTTTGCCAGATAACAGAGTCGCCACCTAAATATTTTTAAAATGGGAAATTTAGGAAACCCTGACTCGGTGCCAAAGGCCACGTGTCCGTCATCACCAAAGTTGCCTCGGCTCGGGAACTTAGGTACGATTGGGGAAGGTCACTTCGTGAGCACCCCTGCTCGCCCGGTCAAAGACCGGCCTCTACTAACCATGATATCTGTTTTTGAAAACATTGTGAGTTCTTATTCCGGTTATTAGCCTAGGTTACTATGTGATGCTCGCAGCAAACAAGTATAGACCGGGTCGCCCGAATTGGAACAAAACATTTCATGTTTGTTTGTTTGAAAATGGTTTGATGGTGCTACCCGCAGGTAGGCTAAGACGCGGATTTGCCACCCTTAGGTGGGCTTAGAAAACATGATTGATGAATTGTTCCAATTCAGATAACTCAACCTCCACCCACAGGCATTCAAGGCAGGTATATCACATAAGCACATAGCCTCATGGCAAGCATGCTATCATGGCAACACTCACACGCATGCAAGGATGCTAAAGCATAAAACTTACCGAGTACTCCCAGCCAAAACAGAAACCGATTAGAAATCATGCATGATCCCAATTATACAGAAATGCCTAATGCAACACATGCAATAATGCAACTATAGCAGGCTCGACTGTCCTAAACATGGGATATGGAATGCTACAGCTATCATGTATTCAGTTTGGAATTGAAATACAGATGCGGTTTGTATGATGCGCCGAGCCCGGTGCGTGCAAAACAGATGAATGAATGCAAACATGCTATCATACTGTATGCTAATTAAAATATGCCCTATATCTAACCATCGTAAGCGGATAAATAAAAGGGAGAAAGAAATGGGGGTTGGAAGACATTCATCACACTCACGCACACTTATTACAGTTATGCCCTCGCGCAGAGGGTCCGAATAAATATACAGTCCGAAATAAAAGAATATTACAGTCCGAAATATACAGTCCGAATAGTATACAAATTCCTAATTAATTAACAAATTAAACTAAGAAAGCTTTAAAATTGGCTGGCAAGCCAGGGGCTGCCTCACTTCTGATGAATGATGTATGCCGGACTGCCTTGCGCAGAAATCCACTGGGATGCCCAATTTAGCCTCTGTTTGCAATGTTTCTCGAAACGCGCGCCAAACTCCGAAAAGTTGCCGATTCCATATCTTGCTGCAACAGAGAGCAGGAAAAGGGCATAGCAATGTATTTCACAAATATATGCATGCCTCGATCCTCGTGCCACCAATCACGCATATCGATGCATGATGGCCGAGGAATCGGATTGCACAACTCAATATAGGGTGCAATGCAGATGAATGCTACGACGAAACCTAACTCCATCATGGGTTATCCGGAGTGTCGGTGACTGGAGAATTGAGACCCGTTCTGTCACTCGGAGTACATAACGTGCCTCGTTTCCCGTGCCCGGGCTAACTCCTATCCCGAACACGATGCAATATGCATGATATGTATGAAATGCAGCTAATATACAATTCTAGCATGCACAATGCTGTGAGAATGAGATGAAAATGAGACGCCTCGAAAAGCGTGCACGCGGGCGCGCAAACCGAGGTGATGATGTGAAATGCAAATCGGATAAAACCGAAGTGCCTCGAAATGCGTGCCCACAGGCGCGCAAACCGAGGCGATGATATGAAATGCAAAATCGGATAAAACCGAGGTGCCTCGAAATGTGTGCCCACAGGCACGCACACCGAGGCGATGATAAAATAGAAATCGGATAAAACCGAAGTGCCTCGAAATGTGTGTCCACAGGCACGCACACCGAGGCGATGATGAAATGGAAATCGGATAAAACCGAAGTGTCTCGAAATGTGTGCCCACAGGCACGCACACCGAGGCGATGATGAAATGGGAAACCGGATAAAACCGAAGTGCCTCGAAATGTGTGCCCACAGGCACGCACACCAAGGCGATGATGAAATGAGATGGAAATGCAAATTGGGCTTACACTAACATGAGTGGACCTCAGCCACACTCACATCAGATGCCGTGGGATAAAACAGAGGTGCCTCGAAGTGCGTACCCACGGGCACGCAAACCGAGGCATGGCCCGAAGGCATGAAATAGCACGGGAAATGACATGCAATCATGCAAACCAAATTTCAGCACCTAAATGAAAGGGAAAACAGTCCCGAAATGGTACGAAATGACAACCGATGCATGAAATCATCCCGAAATGTGATTCTAAGTACCCGAAATGGCCTACGGCTATGCTAAACATGCAAAATTGATACATGAAAGCAAAAACAGTAGCAAGGCAGCCCCAAATATGGCATTTTTTCAGTACAAAGCAAGGCTAAACAAGAACCACAAGCATGGCAAAAATAGCTTGCAAAAACGGGGAAAAAGAGAGGAATTACAAAGCAAGTAGTATGTACAATGTTCAAACCAGAAAAAACAGTTCTACAAAATTGAATAGGGGCCAAAAACATGCATATTTACAGTAGATGAGATCCTCTAATTCAGTGTGTGGATATGCTCAAAATGGCATGCAAAAATGAGCCAATAAGGGGCTA
Organism: Camellia japonica; assembly: GCA_030407325.1. Classification (NCBI taxonomy): domain Eukaryota; kingdom Viridiplantae; phylum Streptophyta; class Magnoliopsida; order Ericales; family Theaceae; genus Camellia; species Camellia japonica. The sequence continues at coordinate 21,254,000 of JAPPVO010000010.1, read as the reverse complement.
CAACATGAGGTACCATAAGCAAGCATCAAACAATTTTAACCCTTAACAAAAGATGAAGAATAGGCAATTCTAAGACACTTTCTAAGCCTGATGAAGACTCAAATCAGTGGCTAAGCAAGCCTAAACAAACATGCAATTTTACGGTAAATTGAAGGATTACAAAACAAGTACCAAAACCAGTCATCAAATGGCCTAAGACCTTAACAAAGAATGAATAATGGACCAAAATAAGGCACTCTCTAAGCCTGATGAAGGCTGAAATCCGAAGCATGGTGAGCTTAAAAATGCATGCAAAATGGGAGTGGAACAAGAATTCAAAGGCAAGTGATATTAGAGCAAGAAAAGCAGGTTGAACCCTTCTTCAATGTTGAAGAGGGCTCAAAATAAGCACAATCACAGTATGTTGCATGCTCCAACTCAGATCAAAAATAGGCCAAAACAATCATGCAATTTTACGGTAAAATGGAAGCATTTCAAAGGAAGTGCATGCTAGAGTCACCAAACATGATGGAGCCCTTCTTCAATGTTGAAGAGGGGCTCAAAATAAGCCTATTCACAGTATATAGTATACTCGAAATCAGATCACTCAAAAGCTAAACAAAGCATGCAATTTAATGGCCTAAAGAGTGATATTGAAGGAAGTATATCAAGGAGACACCAAACAGGGTTGAGCCCTTCTACAATGTTGTAGAGGGGCTCAAAATAAGCACAAAACCAGAAGGGGTCAGAACCCAAAACAGATCACAGGTAGGGTAAAACTTTGAAGCAAAATAATGCTAGAAAAAGGGAAATTATGACTTACCCTTGAAGATCAAGTTTTTGCTACCTCTTGCCTTGATCAAAGTTGCTTCTTAGCCTCTGAGGAACCCCTTTTTGCTGCTGGAATGGAAGTGGGGATGGTGGAGCTTAGGGTTGATGAAGGATTGAGCTAGGAACTTGAATGAATTTTAGGGTTTTTGGAGGTGAAGATGGAGGCTATGGAAGAGAGAGTCTTGAGATCAAAGGTTGTAACCTTAACAAAGGAGGAGGCTATGGCTTCAAATAGGGAAGAAAAGGTGTAAAAGGGGAGGGAATTGCATCCAAGCATTCCCTCCCAAAATATCCCCCGGATGGGGGAGATATTTCAAAAAAATATCCGGACAGCTGTAAAGGGCTGGAAAGCAGAAAGCTGGCCGGCCAGGTGAATTTCTGGGAGGTGGCCGGCCGGCCACCCCACCTGGTCGGCCAGCCACTCACCCTGGCCGACCGGCCATGCCCAAAAATGAAGATGAAAATTGCTGGCCGACCACCAAGCAATGGTGTCCTCCAAGATGTGTAGAACAAGGCCCCAAGGTCGGAATCTGGCAACTCTGAAGCAGGAGTCACAACATAGAGCTTGAAGGAGAGGCTCAAAAATGAAAACAACAATTTCTGGCCGACCACCAACTTTTAGGATCCTCCAAGATGTGTAGAACAAGGTTCCATGGTCGGAATGTGGCAACACTGAAGCAGGAGTCACAACATTGCATCTGAAGGAGAGGCCCAAAAATGAAATTCACAATTGCTGGCCGACCATCACTTCTTAGGGTCCTCCCATGTGCCCTCATCACAAATATGTAGCTTTGGTTGGAAGAAAATGGGCCTAGGGTGTTCAACATGAGCCCGGAAGTGAGCAAAACGGGCGCCGGAGGAGCGAAACTGGTTATCTGGGATAATTGCTGGCCTCCTACCCTCCAGTGATCTTCCTAATGTTGAAACAGAGGTACCTGCCAAAATTGAAAACAAAAACTAATGAGAAATGAACGCTCGGGGCCCAAACCGCGCAGTTCGGGGTCCCGAAAATGGGCTGTAGGCATCGGAAGTGGTGTTCAGCAGCGAAGTGGGCATCAGGGGCCCCAGGGTTTCTTAAAATGATAAAACAGAGGCACACGCCAAAAACCGGAGAAAACCGATGCGAAATGAAAGCTCGGGGGCCAAACCGCGAGGTTCGGGGCCCGAAAACCGGCTATAAGCACCGAAAGTGGCATACGGCCACGAAGTGGGCATCAGGGGCCCCAGTGTTCCTCAGTATGATAAAACAGAGGTATGTGCCAAGAACCGGAGGAATCGGAGATGGTTGGGCGGTCCCGAGCCGAGGTACACGGCCGGACGGCCCCGAAAACCGGGAACCGGGCTCCGAAATGGGCAAAATGACCTACGGCCACGAAATGTAGCTCACGGCCACCGGGAGATAGTCTACAGGACCACTCCCTTCCCGCGGGAAAGAAAACAGAGAAAACCGAGTCTGGTCCGCAAACCGAGACAAGGCACAGAAGAGAGTTCGGAAGTCCGGAGCAGGGCACACGGCCGCGACTCTGAGACTTCTGAACGAGCACAGTATGCAACATCACCGAGCGCTCAACCGGTGACGTCTGAGTCTTAAGGTCGGTCAAAAATGGGGTGTCTACAGTTAGGTCAGAAATTCAGTTCAAGGGCAATCAGTGTTCCTTTGTCAGAGGCAGGGCAAAAAGGGCCAGTCAGGCGCAGATCATCAATACAGCAGTTATCAGATCAGCGGTCCTTATCCATCTCACTTGTGCGCAGTTGAGCTGAGATACCTGCTTCTACCTCAGAGAGAGGATACACACCTGTTCAGTCTAATCAGCATTTTGCAGTCAGCATGGAGGACATGATGCGTCAGCTCCAAGAGACTATGCAAGCCATGCAGCAGGATGCTACCCGCCAGGCAGAGTTTGCCGTGCACCAGGCAGAGGTTGTGGCTCAACAGATAGAGCTGATTGCCAGACTTCAGCAACAGCAACAACCACAACAACCCGGAGCATCTGCTTCGCATCCACCCCCACCCCCACCTAGGGTTCCGATAACCGAGGATGCAGCTCACGTCCAGGAAAATACGAACATCCCAACTAGGCCAGTTCCACCTCCAATCCTACCTCAGCTGTCTAAAGCACCAACTAATCCAGTGGACACACCGTCTGAATCTGAGGTGTATCCAACAGCGCTGAAAGTGAGTAAGCTAGAAAAGCTGTTCAAAAGAGCTCAAGGCGTTAATTCCATTTCGAACATAGAGGATGGATACACCGACTCAGCGGTGACGTCGCCGGACCGATTCAAAATGCCACATATCGACTGCTTCGATGGCTCCGGAGACCCAATGGTGCACCTCCACCTATTTTCTAATATCCTGAGGCCAATGGGTTTGACCACAGCCCAGAAGTTGTCACTCTTCGGCCGAACCATGTCTGGGATAGTCGCAATCTGGTATGCGAAATTGGAGGACTCTGTGAAATAGAACTGGGAAGAGCTGGCTGAGGCCTTTATTGCTCAATACTTCTACAACACACAAATCGAGGTCACAACTCGTGATCTCGAAGTCACCTGCGAAGAGCCAAAGGAGGGTTTCTCAGAGTTCGTGATGAGATGGAGAGCAAAGGCCTCAATGATGATTACAAGGCCTTCCGACAAAGATCAGATTAGGATGATTGTTCGGAATCTGCATGGCAAGTTGCTACAAAAGATGGTCGTTCTTCCTCTGTTTACCTTTCCAGCCCTCCATAAAATGGGGGTTCAAATCGAGGATGCCATCAGACAAGGAATCTTTATGGAAGATAATGAGCCTTTGAAGAAGAATGTTGTTCGCAGTTCCAATGCTGCTACTGATGGTAGCACAGCTGCAAAATGCTCAGAAGTAGACACTCTCACCACTTCCCTCAATGGCCAAAAACTAACTACTTTCAACTTGGCCCCAAGCCCGAAATTTCCATCCTCTTTACATGAGTCTCTCTCAAGCTTTGGGAATGTTGCGAGAGGAAGGGCACCTAGAGCTCCTAGAACCTCAACCCCTTCCAAATCCTCTTCCACAAAGATATGACCCAGCTAAATACTGTGCCTATCATCAACAACACGGTCATGATACGAATCGTTGCATCCGCCTCCGTCATAAGATTCAGGATCTTATTGACGAAGAGACCATACCTCCACCTAAAGGACCTCGGGCCAGTACTGACTCGTCATCTCTACATCTCAATCAGATCCATATACTGCCATCCGGCTACAACCCCAGCATATACATCACCCCAGCCCATCTACCCAAGCCTAAGGTGTTCATTCCAGAAAGCACGGACTTGTGCATGATGGATGCACCTGGACCCCAATCATCTCGAACCCGGGAGCCCACTACTTCTAAGCTGATGAGAATGATCGAAGATCTTCAGAGAACTGTGGCCGATTTAGCCTTTAGGATATTGGCTCCGTCATCGACCACATCGCATGCCAGAAATTTCACGCCAAAAAGCTCCCCAATATCGGGACGAGCTGCATTGGAAGAAGGCTAATCCCTTGGCAAAGTGGAGGCAAATGACAAGAACAAGGTAGGGGTAGGCATTGGCCCCCATGAATACCTTCAGTGGGCTGTTGAGGTTTTGAAAGCCGAAGGGCTGAACAAACAGCAAGTGCTTGCAGTGGTTGCAAAAACTGTAGATGATACTTTTGCCACTCAAGTTGGGGGCAGTCTGAATCAAGGGGCAAGCCGAGACAAGGGATGTCGTGCCAGAAACACCCCTTTCAGCTCCAATCCTACACTCGGAAGAGATCATCAAAAGTCAGCACCTGCCGACCCTTTCGCCGGTACATCCGACACAACCAGCTCACAACCTGCCAAATACCTACCTCGGGGCCAGAGGGTGTTCACCCCACTGTACATGTCTCTGTCAACGGCCCCGAGGGTCCTGATGAAAAAGGGGCATCTGAAGCCCCTGGAGCCGCGGCCATTACCGAATAAACTTCCTCTCTCCCACAACCCGGCTAAGTATTGTGCCTTTCATCAACAAGCCGGCCATGACACTGACATGTGTTTTCGTCTTCGCTACGAAATACAAGATCTGATTGATGAAGAGGTCATCGTCGCACCAGGTCCTGCAAAGTCTATCGGCACCGGATTGATGAACTTAGGGGATAATGTAATGTGATCGGGGAGATGAACCACCTGCGGATGGCACCCAGTTTACTCCGGATGTGGCGTATGGCACGTACTGTTTTGAGCACTTTGCAAATGCTGTTTACTTTACTTTCTGACTTGGGTATTGGGTTAGTCTTGTTGTTTTGTATTAAGTCAATCTTTTTGTACTGAGTCAGTTGAGTCTGTCTTGTTGTATCGAGTCAGTCCTGTTGTGTTGGAGTCAGGTGATTTCGGGGGTGTTACCTTGGGTATCACTGTCTTTTTTTGTGTTTGTTTTTTACACTCACTCTTTTGAGTCTGTTTCTGCCATGAGGCCAGTTGCACCAGAAGATTTGAATGAAACAGCAATGATTTTCACACTCTTGAGTTTGTTTCTGCCTTAAGCCAGTTGTGCCAGAAGATCTGAATGAAACGGCAATGCTTTTCACCTACTTTTCTATGCCTTTAAATCATTGCATTGACCTAAGTTTTTTAAAACTTTTTGAACATTGTGATGAAAACAAAGAGGAAGGAATTCCTCTGGATTTGCAAAATTTGATCAATTGAGAGAAAGAGAGGCATGCTAAGCCCTTAATGAATGAGATCATGTTTGTTAATATGAGTACTGGAAAGGATCCTAGCTTGATCCAGATTGGTTCTACATTGTTTTCAACGCTTCGCTTTCTTAAAAGATTTCAAAAAATGTTTTGCGTGATCCTGCGGAGACCTGTGTGGAATCGCTCTTGAGATTGTGCAGCTTAGGATCGCTCTTAGCCTCAAGACTTGACCCATTTTGCTTTCAAACCTTGAACTTGGATTCAGAATGTTCAAACGATCAATCACAACATAAGGCTTGTATGGCCAGATCAGAAGCAGCCCTCGAACTAGGGGCAAGAAAGTCAGATCAAGAAGGTCAAACGTCGTCAAAAGAAGCTTGCAAAGCTTGATCAGAAGTAGCCCTTGAACTAGGGGCAAAAAAATGTCAGATGTGCTCGAAGAGTAAAAAATTGGGACATTTCTCAAGCTAACGAAGATCGACAAGAATGCCAAATCCCAGAAGGGAGGAAGGAAGCAAGTATTGCTGAAGGACAACCGAGTTCCTACCCACAACACAGGGGGCAATTCAGACCCGGATGGATGGACTCCTACATCATCAGCAAACAGCAGCCATTCTCTTGGATTCAGATGGATTCGAGATCCTACGACTACTCAACATGGACTTGTTACACTTTTTACCCTTGAAAGGCTTGCTGGGCTGAAAACTCGGAAGGGTGACCCAGGCAAAAGTTAGAGCAAGAAAAAGAAGAAAAAGAACAAAAAAGAAAAAATACAAAGAATGAAAAAAGAAGAGAAGAAAAATGAAGAAAATGAAAAGAAAAGATGAAAAAAAAAAGAAAAGAAATGAAAAGAACGAAGATGAAAAGAATTGAAAAAAAAAAAAAAAAAAACAAAGCTCGCAAGGTTGAAAACCCGAAAGGGCGGCCTTGGCAAAAGTTAGAGCACAAAATGAGAGGTTAATACCTGAGTGTACCTTAACTCCAAACTACGTAAGGCTTGATTCCCATGTTTGGGATACGTAGGCAACTTCATCCTGAAGTCTAGCCATAAACACTTCCAAATCGATTGTGTCTATGTAATGGTTTTGATCATCTTTGTCTTCTCTGTATCCGAGAGTTCGGTTGTGATCGTCACTTTGAGGACTGATTATAGTGCGCTGTGGTGCCATTCAGACAAGGGGCAACTTTCTGTTGTCATGCAGTGCCATTTAGACAAGGGGCAATTTTCCATTGTTTTGGATCTGAGGTTATTATGCATCTCAAGAGTAAATTCTGTGTTGGTCGAGCAGTGGCCATTTGCAAAAACAGTTTTGAGAATTTTTAATGAGGTTGACAAATTCTCTCGAAAATTCGCTCCATTTTTTTCCAAAAACTGGACCATATCTTGGACCCAAAAAGGAAAATTTTCAGTGCTCATAACCTAACTTGCATGATTTTAAATCAGAAAGTTGAACAAGTATGTTAATCTAACTCTCATATTGGTCAAAATTGTTTTAGCAGAAAGCCAAAACAAAAAATGGTCAAAATGATGAACTAAGCGGCACAGTTGAGTCAGGTGTTCTATCTTTTCCCCATTGTCAACATACTTGCCAGAAAGGGCACTCTACCTGCCAGAAAAGGACACAACTGAAGCTAACAACAAAGGGCTGAAAGCTCTTTCATCCTCCAAGCAGTGAGGTATCAAGCTAAGTGCAAAGCACGAACTGGAATGGATAAAGATATTCCACTCCCTCATCTGGACAGGTCTGATCACATCCGAGCTGGCCAAGCGCATTGTCAACCAATGTCAGTTGTGTAGACGTCCCCGAACGTCCCGGAAGGGAATCCCGTTTTGTTCATTGGGCTCACTACAGTTCAGGACTCAATGTCACGGTCCTGTATCTAATCTCGCAGAGTGCAATGCAAGACCGATGAGTCATCAAAGAGTCCAAATCTGGCAAATCATTTTTTGAAAAATTGATTTTTAGAAAGAAGTGCCAAACATGGACTACTTTGACAGATACAGAGTCGCCACCTAAATATTTATTTTGGAAGAATTTAGGAAACCCTGACTCGTGCTTAAGGCAACGTGTCCATCATCACCAAAGTTGCCTCGGCTCGAGAACTTGGGTACAATTGGGGAAGGTCACTTCGTGAGCACCCCCGCTCGCCCGATCAAAAATTGGCCTCTACTAACCATGATATCGAGTTTTGAAAGCATTATGTGCTCTTATTCTGGTTTATTAGCCTAGAATTACTATGTGATGCGCGCAGCATACAAGTATAGACTGGATCGCCTAAGTTGGAACAAAACATTTCATGTTTGTTTTTTAAAGCGGTTTGCTACTCGCAAGTAGGCTAAAATGCGGATTTTGCCACCCTCAAGTGGGCTTAGAAAACATGGTGATTTGCCACTATCTAGTGGGCTTGAAACTTGCAATCAATGAATTGTTCCAATTCAGATAATCCAACCTTCACCCACAGGCATTCAGGCAGTTATATCACATAAGCAAATAGCCTCATGATAAGCATGCTATCATGGCAGTCACTCACACACATGCAAGGATGCTAAAGTATAAACACTTACCGAGTACTCCAAGCCAAAGAAAGAAGCTAATTAGAAATCATGCATGAATCCTAACTATGCTAAGATGCCTAATGCAACACATACAGGTATGCAACTAAGATAGGCTCGGCTATTCTAAGATGGCATATGATGATGCTACAGCTAACACGTATTCAACTCGGAATTGAAATACAATGCAATTAGTATGATGCGCCGAGCCCAGTGCATGCAAGACAGATGAATAGATGCAAACATGCGAGCATAAGTATGCTAATTGAAACATGCCCTAAACTAACCATCATAAGCTGGTAAATAAAAGGGAGAAAGACGTGGGGTTGGAAGACATACATCACACACACGCACACTTATTACACAATTGCCCTCGCTCGGAGGGTCCGAATAAATAATACAATCCGAATAAATAATTAACTACTCCAGCTAATTAAATATTACAAAACCCTAATTAATTAACAAATTAACTAGGAAAGCGAATAAACTAGCATGCAAGCTATAAAATGGACTACTTCAGCTCTTGTTCCGAATGATGAAAGATGCATGCATGCTCGGGTCGCTTTGTCGGGAAATTCCTTGCGATGCCCCGATTTGCCTCTGTTTTGCAATTGGTCCTAGAACACTGTACAAAACTTTTGAAGGCTGCTGACTAGTTTTTGCTGCTGGATTCCGATTTGCTGTAACAGAGAGCAAGAAAGGGGCATGGCAAAGTATTTTCAACACATGTGTGCATGACCACTCTCCCCGTCATTGCATAAGCTCTAGGGAGTGTAGACCTCGATCCTCGTGCCACCAATCACGCATCTCGATGCATGATGGCCGAGGAGTCGAATTGCACGACTCAATGTGAAATGAATGCACATATAAGCATAACAAGGCCTAAACTCCATCATGGGTAATCCAAAGTGTCAGCGACTGGGAATTGAGACACGTTTCGTCACTTGGAGTACGAAACGTCCCTCGTTTCCCGTGTTTGGACTAACCCTACTCCAAACACAACGCAATGAGATGGCATACACAATGTGACTAACATGCAACCCTAAATGCAATGCAATCTAATCATGCTGGCATGCAAGGGATGATATGCAAACATGCAACTAGCATACGCAATGCTACGAACTGAGAATGGCATACTCAATGCACACGAACTATATGGCATACACAATGCAATATGGACTTAAACTAAAGTGAGTGGACCTCAGCCTCACTCAAATCAGTGGCCATACATGAAAATGAGACAACCGAAATACATGCAAACATGCACGAATACAAAGGATCGATCCTAAGACACAACACGCAACTCTAACTAAGCATGGAAAAGGATGAACTATGGCATGGAAACACACATTCTCCAGCTCTGAAACATGATGCACAATGGTCCCGAATCATGCAAACACTTCACACAATGCATGCTAGATGGCACAATTACCGAAACTAGTGAAGCAGATTACACTAGAGGTACACAAAATGATGCACAAATGGCAAGACCAGCCCCAAACAGACCCTAGGCAGGTCCAAGATAGTGGGAAAATGGCCTAAAAAGATGGCTCAATATGCAAAGAAATGAAGCTCATTTAATGGTCCGAAAACAAGACATACAAGCCCAACTCTCAAACGCATTTAAAGAGCGAAAATCATGGGAATATGGCATACATGTAAGCTCTGAAATATGATATGCAATGGCCCCAAAACATGAAAACACCTCAGTATATGCATGTAATAGACCTCGAAACTCAAAACTAAGCATGGACATTGAACTACAAGCATGCAAAACAAACATCATTCGACCAAGAGACCCAAAAATAGAGCTAAGACAGTCCAAAATATGTACAAAATTAGTTTAAGGCATGGCCAAAAAGTGGTAACATGGAGGGCCAAAACAACATGCAACATAGGCTAGTAAGCATGGTTTACACTACATGTATATGAAGCACATGAGGGGCCATCAAACCAACTGAAAACAGAAACATGGCATGCCAAAATATGACCAAAAACCCACTGAAACTCAGTCAACACATGTTAGAATGAAGTGTTCCTTTGAAAGGCCAATGAGAGGGTTGTTCTACACATGTATGATGAACACACAAAATGGCACAAATACCTCTAGACAGAGGTTATGAGGGCCCTAAAACTCACAGAAAAGGGCCTAAAATGAGTCTAGGAAGCATTCAAGTAAAGGCCCCTTTGGAAGGCCTTGAAGAGGATTACTCTACACATGCATAATAAACATTCAACATGGCAAAAAGGGCGCTGGATAGAGTCTATGCAGGTCACAAAACTCACAAAAAGTGGTCTGAAACATGGCTTTGAAACATGCAAATAGGGGCTCCTTTGTAAGGCCAACAAAGCTAGTAAACAAAACAAGGGGTGAGAGGGTCACCCCTCTCTGATTTTGAGGCTCAAAAACACATGTTAGCCACTGAAAATCTGCTGGATTTCAGTGGCTAAAAGGCCAAACCAAGCCCAGCACAAATGCTCTAATGCATAGCTCAAAACAAGAGGAAATGAAGCATGCAAGGGGGTAGACGACCCCCAACAGAAAAATGGCCTTAAACAAACATGTTTAGAAGCTCAAAAAAAGACTTTTTTCAGTTTATGAAAGAGCCTAAATATGCTTGCAAATAGAGCTAAACTATGAAGCAAAATAAGGCTACAAAGAGGGAAATAGAGACTTACCCTTGTAGAGAAGAAGGCCAGTAGCTTCTGGACCAAAATAGGAAGCCTTTAACCTCTGAAAACCAGCTCCAAGGTGCTTAGAGTGATGGTGGAGGTGTTAGGATAGGAGGTGTAGTGCAATGGTGCAAGAACAATGAAGTTTTGAAGCTTGGATGTAGAGAGATGGAGAGATGTGTATGTATATGCCTTAGCCAAAATTTCTCAACCCTTGTAAGTGGAGAGGAGGGTCTCTCTTATAGAAGAAGAGGTCCAAGGCTTCTCTTAGAAGCTTGGAGCAAAGGGGCCAAGCTTCTTAAGGAAGCTAAACCAAAAGGGTCAAGCTTCTTGAGGAAGCTAGAGCAAAGGGGTCAAGCTTCCTCAAGCAGCTAAGAAAGGTTCAAGCTTCTCTTAGAAGCTTGCAGCAAAGGGTCAAGCTTCTTCAAGAAGCTAAAAATGGTTCAAGCTTCTTGGAGAAGCTAAAAAAAGGTTCAAGCTTCTTGGAGAAGCTAAAAAAGGTTCAAAAGGTTCAAGCTTCTTGAAGAAGCTAAAAAAAGGTTCAAAAGGTTCAAGCTTCCTCAAGAAGCTAAAACAAAGGTTCAAAAGGTTCAAGCTTCCTCAAGAAGCTAAAACAAGGGTTCAAAAGGTTCAACTCAAAAAAACTGGTCAGTGGCCCCATTTGGTGGTCTCTCGATTGAATGCAAGCTAGTGGTGGGGTGGGAGACCAGTAAATGTGGCCCAAAAACCAAGAAAACTAGCTTCCCGACAAGAAAACCAAAAAACTGACAAGCGGGGAGAAAAGTGGTCTCCAAGGAGAAAAGGTGGTCTCCCACCCTTGTACCACCTCCCAAATAATGAAAATAGGGTCCACGCCAAAAATGAACCAAGACGGATGCAAAACGAGGGTTCGGGAGCCAAAACGCACAGCCGGGTGCCCCGAAAACTGACTGTTAAGCATTGAAAGTGGCACGCGACCACGAAGGTGGTCTCCCGGGCCACAGTGTCCCTCTAGATAGAGGAAACAAGGTGTGTGCCAAAAATTGGAGCGAACGGAGAAAGTTAAGCGGTTCCGAACTGAGGCGCACGGCCGACGGCTCAGAAAACTGAAAACTAGTCTCCAAACAGGAACAGTGGTCTACGACCACGAAAAGTAGCCTACGGCCACTGAGAGATGGTCTACGAGACCTCTCTCTCCCTTCGGGAAGAGAAAACAGAACCTGGTTCACAAACCGAGGCAAAGCACAACAGAGTCTCGAAGTCCGGAGGCAAGGCTCTTAGCCGAGACTCCGTAACCTCAGAACGAGCACAAAATGCGCAATCACCGAGCGCTCAATAGATGACGTCTGAGTCTTAAGGTCGGTCAAAAATGGGATGTCTACAAGTTGCTGATCTGTTACACATCCAGTCACACCACAACCCCTTTGCGGGAGAAGTTCACTGTTCTGAGTGGAAGAATGAGAATCTAGCAGAATGCTAGGGGCAAGAGCCCGCAACTTTCTACTTATCCGTCAACCACCCAGGGCAGGGAAAAAAAATGAGAGATTGAAGAATAGAGAGATGTGCACTGAGAGAAGAATGATGGAAAGGGTTTTTCAGAGAAAAAGAGATTGAGTGCCAGAGTGATGTAAGAATCACAAATGAGAAAAGGGTGGGAAACAATACCCGAAGAAACTAGCTCCTCACGAACTGAGAGGTCTCTTGCCATTGGAATACGTCTGAGTGTCGTGTGTGTTGTTTTGTTTGTCTCGATTCTTGTTTTGAGTCGTTTCGTGTGTTAATAGATGTGTTTAGGTTGTTTTACCTTTGTTTTCCGTTGTTGAGTCATTTTTGCTGTGGTTAGTCATAGGCTCAATACCCGATCAAAAACTCATTCTCAATTTCAATTTCAATTTCAAAAAAAATCATTTGTGCTCTGAGTGCTGTGCCGTTCTCCACATATGTGCAAAACAGGATTTGTTCTTTCATAAAACTGCAGGGTTCAACCCAGGTCATATGAGAACAGTCGAACAAGGACCTATCTGAAGCTACATAGGTTCCAAACTGCAAAACAAAAGAAAAGAGGAAAAATTGGGAGCATCTGAGTTTGTTTCAACTTCAGAAAGTTTCGAGATTGCATTCTGGGTGTACCTCTTCAGGCCTTGTCAATGCTCCGAAGTATGAGTGTGCCTCTATCTCAAGCGCAAGATCAAGCCTGCTTCAAAGCCAGAATGGCAATCAGAAGTGCTCTCCCTGAGTACCATTCCCCGCCAGAGTTATCTTGGTTGTGTTTGCAATGAGTTCCTAAGAGACCAATTGCGACGGTGGAAACTAGAGTTCGAATGGCTGATGCCTAGAACACAAAGGTTCGGGATTTCCGAGACTAAAGTCTGGTTTAAATACCCAGAGGTGTATCCCTGGCTTGAAATCTGTATGGTAGCCCCATAGATTGAGATAGCATGTGTATGCGTCTCGATTCTGGATACTGACCCAACCTAGTCTGTCACCCCGTTGGAGAATAGGGAAAGTTGTGAATATGATCAGGAAGGAAAACGACATTTGTGGTTTCTACATGCAGAAGTTATCCCTTTTCAGCATTTCAGGACCTTTGTACTGTGAGTTGAAGGTAAGAGTTCGAAGAACACAAGGGGAGATCCCCGTCCGAGTAGAGCGGTTCATCGCCACTCGCCCCATGAGGTGCTTGCTGAAGCGCCGCTTTGTTTGATTATTGCGTTCCCTAAGCATCATACACTGCATTGCTTGTATCATATCATCACACTTATTGCATTTATTTGCATCTTGTGTTATCTCGAATCATTTATCCTTTTATGCTGAGCAGTGTTTAGGATCGTTGTCCCCCGGGACTTTCTAGGGTTGCGTGGAACACGCACTTGATTGTTTGTTTTCGGACCTCTTCTCATGATTTCAGCGTGATTAGAGTGTCTCTTTCCTCACACGATTTCAGCGTGTTTGAAATTTATCTCAGGACGCGTGAAGTGCGGCCCTAGGCGTGTTTTATCTCGAGACGCGTGAAGCGCGAGCCCGAGCAGTTGTTTTCTGACCTCTTCTCACGATTTCAGCGTGATTAGAGTGTCTCTTTCCTCACACGATTTCAGCGTGTTTGGAATTTGTCTCAGGACGTGTGAAGTGCGGCCCTGGGCGTGTTTTATCTCGGGACGCATGAAGCGCGAGCCCGAGCAGTTGTTTTCGGACCTCTTCTCATGATTTCAGCGTGATTAGAGTGTCTATTTCCTCACACGATTTCAGTGTGTTTGGAATTTATCTCAGGACGCATGAAGTGCTGCCCTGGGCGTGTTTTATCTCGGGACGCATGAAGCGCAAGCTCGAGCGGTTGTTTTCGGACCTCTTCTCACAATTTCAGCATGATTAGAGTGTCTCTTTCCTCACATGATTTTAGCGTGTTTGGAATTTATCTCAGGACGCATGAAGTGCGGCCCTGGGCGTGTTTTATCTCGGGATGAGTGAAGCGGACAAAGCGTCCGTTCAAGGTCCCACAAATTGGCTTATGAACCAACTCAAACTGCCGCCCGGTTCTCTTGGCCTTGATCCTCTCCCTGATCTCTTCAATTTTCCTTTTCCAGTCATCAACCGCGGGTGCATACCCCAGTTCGAATGCATGTGGGTTATGAGGTACTTCACTGGTTGTAGTAATACTTTTCCTGCTACTTTGTCCCAATCCCATCCCTAGAATATAACCTAGTTTACTCACGAAATAGATTGATTGGGCATTAACGTATACACCTTCATCTTCTGCCATGAGCGTTTGAACTAGCTAGGCCTCTGCCAATGTAAAACCTGATAGGAATACATCTTCTTCCCCATGCTGTATTTCTAATAGTGGTGTTGTGACTTCTAGGGGAGGATGAATGGATGAATTTCCAAAGATAGTGGCAATTTGTCACAACCCAAACCCGCCCCTATGGGGTTAGCATCGCAACCGGCCAGTAATCTGTGATTACCAAAGGCCTGCTTAACAGTAATGACAGTAATACAGAGTAAGGGGGCTGGCGGAAGTCAAACAGTAAATGAAAGATGTCCAATGAGTTGTGACAATCTAAATGCAAAAAGACTTTATATAAAGAAGTCACATTTCTAACCACAACATATATACAAACATCATATACATAATCATCCAGGTTAGGGACCTAATCCCTTCCCCATAACTGTATAGTCAAGTCCTAAACACTTATTACAAAATAGAGACAGAAGGGTGAGACTGAGACACCCCAAAAATAGCCTTAGCTTGAACGGACTTAGGACCTCGAAGTGAGGCACAAAGGTTGGCTTGACAAAACAGGAGCTTAACTTGACGCTCCTAGCTTCGGTCCGGTACCTGGACACCTACATATAAATATAAACAGTGAGCTAAAGTCCAGTGAATAACATATGCGTAAAGGGGTTAAGAATGAAAGTCCTTTCAGTAATCAAACAATCAATTGTATCAGTAAATCAGTTGTTCAATCAGTGGCTCATACTTCATGCCATAACAGTTATTTAGAAACTATAATAATCATATGTGGTACATCCAATAGCAAAACAGTACAGTAGGTCTTGACAGACCGAACAGTCAGTTGATGGCCATCAAACAGTAAACAGTAGTGGTTCCAAACATTGGAGCCGACAGAGATCTCTGTAATAGTAGCAGTAACAGTAACAGTAAGTTGCTATGGATGCCACGAGTACTATTTACAAATAGGACAAACATTCATTCAGTAAACAATGTCATTTCAGGAAGCAGTACAGTCGATCATTCAGAAAATAATCATAATTGAACATATCTTTACGACATCATTACTCACAGAGTACTGGGCTATAGGCAAGCTAATGAGCGTCCTCGGATACCAACCCTACACAGTTGCAGAATGAACACACACTAAGTTACACACTTGGGATTAATAGCTTAGCCCCTAAACTTGACTTGGTGTGATTCTATAACATTATCTTCATTAAGATGCCTTAAACTTGACCTAAGAATGCCTAGGATGAAATGAGGATGCAAAGATGTATTTTAAAACACTTTTCAAAATTTGCTGAAACCGGGGTCCACGCTCGAGCAGACATGTAGACAATGAATCCCCGCTCGAGCGTGACTTCCTTAGCTCAAGCAGGCTGCAAACTCAAGAAAAGTACTGGTTGCAAGATATTCACGCTTGACGGATGCTCAACCTCCGCTCGAGCGTGAGACTCAGGTCCTCGCTCAAGCGTGAATTCTCTCGCTCGAGCGGATTGCAAAACACATGAACTTCTGGGCATATGCATTTCATGTTACTTTATACGCTTGAGCGGAAGTGCATGTACTCAGAGTGTACGCTCGAGCGTGGATCAAAAATCTGGAATTTCCAGATTGATCCCCAAGCACAAAAACTCAACCTTAAAAGCTTCAAACTCGATTCTTCAGGCAAATTTTCTGGAAAACACTTAAAAACCCATAATACAACATGTTTCAAAGATCAATTTATGAAATCAAGCCCAAAGGTGTGATAATGGAACACAATTTTAAATGAAACTTCAAGAACATGATGTAAATATAACATGCATGTGTTCATTTGAACTCAAAGCTTCCAACACATGATCAAATGAGTCAATCCCTCCAAAACATGATGAATTCTTGAACTACAACTAAAATATGAACTTGCATGTAAGAATTTTCATGAAAACGACCTCAAAATCCCATGATATGGACATGCATGCATGAATGGACTCTTAATTTAGCCCATTAAGCTAATTCTTGGCTCAAATCACTAATCTTTCCATGAACCATGCAAGTAACAACTCAAATTCATAATCAAGAGGTTGAATTTCCTACCTTATGTCTTGAATTCCAAGTATGGAAGCTCAATTTTGCAAAACCTCTTCAAATCTTCTAAGTTCAAGGAAAGTTTCTAGTTGAATTCAATTCTTTCCTCACACTCCCTCTCTCTCACAGTTTTGGGTCAAGAAGATGAAGTGAAGAAAGATGCTAAACAATGTAAAGGGTGAGACAAGTAGTGGCCCAGCATAATCCACTCAATGGCAAAAGTATAGTAAATGCAAACTAATGTGGTTTAACTTTATTTAATCTAATTTAACCATTCCAAATTGAATTTTAATTAAACCTACCATAAAATCACATAAATCCTAATTAGCATATAACACTAATCAGTTTCTGATTCGGTCGCCAATAAGGCTTTCAATTTACAACTCGAAATAAAATCACGAACAGATCGTTCAGAAGTCAAACAGATAGAAATGCATTTAAAACAATACACTCAAACAAACAATCTAGGATTTCACTCTAATCATTCACTTATCATGCTCAGTCACAGTTTAACACTAATCAGAGGTGAGGGTTGTCACAGTCTTCCCTCCTTAAAAGAGTTTGGTCCTCCAAACTCGAATTACCTTCATTTTGGAAGAATACTGGATTCAGGGGGAACAATTCACGATATCTTTTCATCATATCGTCTTCCCTTTCCCAAGTGGCATAAATGCCACCATGGTTTTGCCAGTCCACCTTCACTAGCGGGATTTCTTTATTTCTCAACTTCTTGATTCGTCGATTTACAATCTGAATAGGCCATTCTTCATAAGTGTAGTCATCACTTAGCACTACACGGGTAGGCTCAATAACATGGAAGGGATCCTGAAGATAATCCCTCAACATTGAAATATGGAAGACATTATGCATATGCTCCATTTCAGGAGGAAACGCTACTTAATATGCCACCGGATTAATCTTTTCAATGATTTCGTACGGCTTAACATATCTCGGGGCTAGCTTACCCTTAGCCCCAAACCGAGTCTGTCTTTTCATTGGTGTCACCTTGACAAAAACATGATCACCCACTTCATATTCCCTGTCTCACCTTCGGACATCCGCATAACTTTTCTGTCGGCTTTGTGCGGTTTTCAATCTTTGTTAAATCAGTTTCACATTTTCCGTGGTTTCATGTACAATCTTAGGTCCAAGCAAAGGCCCACCTCCAACTTCTGCCCAGCAAATGGGAGATCGGCATTTTCTGCCATATAAACCCTCGAAAGGCGCCATACCAATGCTTGAGTGAAAACTGTTATTATAGGCAAATTCAACTAACGGTAAATGACTTTCCCAATTTCCTTGGAAATCAAGAACACACATACGCAGTAAGTCTTCCAGAGTTTGGATTATTCTTTCTGACTAGCCATCTGTCTGAGGATTATATGCACTACTCAACCTCAGTTCGGTACCCAATGCTGTTTGCAGACTTTGCCAGAATCTCGATGTAAACTTCGAGTCCTTATCAAAAACAATAGACACAGGCACTCCATGCAGTCTAACAATCTCATCAATATAAATTGTAGCCAATTTGTCCGCATTGTAAATTGTTTTGACAGGTAGGAAGTGAGCAGACTTAGTCAATCTATCAACAATAACCCAAATTGAATCCATACCTTTATTGGAGCGAGGTAATCCGACAATGAAGTCCATAGTGATATGTTCCCATTTCCACTCCGGTATTGGTAAGGGCTGAAGCAAGCCTGGGGGTAGTTGATGTTCGGCTTTGACTTGTTGGCAATGTAGGCATTTCGACACAAATTCGGCAATTTCTTTCTTCATTCCCGACCACCAGAAATTAAGTTTCAAGTCTTGGTACATTTTTGTATTTCCTGGATGGATGGAAAGTTTTGAATTGTGGCCTTCCTGCAAAATTCACCTTTTTCAGTTTAGATTCATTTGGTACACACAACCTTCCTTGAAATTTCAGTACATTGTTTTCAAATTTAAAGTCTGGCCTCAGTTTGGATTCCCGTTCATCAATGACCTTTCTCAGAAAGTCATCTTATTGTTGTTTCTCTTTAATCTCTTCAATAAGAGCCGGCTGAGCAGAAATAGCAGCCAATGTTCCACCGTGTTCACGCAAAACAATCTCAACTTCAGATTTCTCAAGATCACATAGCAATTCTTTCTATCCGGTGAGTAAACAGGCCAAATTCCCAATTGATTTCCGACTCAATGCGTCGGCAACGGTGTTAGCTTTTCCTGGGTGGTACAAAATTGCAAGTCATAGTCTTTTATCAATTCTAACCATCTCCGCTGCCTCATGTTTAACTCTTTCTGTGTAAAGAAATATTTTAAGCTCTTGTGATCTGTGTACACTTCACATGTTACCCCATAAAGGTAGTGGCGCCAAATTTTCAATGCAAATGAGGTAAGTTCTAAGTCATGAGTTGGGTAATTCTTTTCATGTGGTCTCAGTTGTCGGGAAGCATACGCGATCACTTTACCATTCTGCATTAATACACATCCCAAACCCTTATAAGAAGCATCACTGAAAATAGTAAATCCATCCGTACCTGAGGGTAGGGTAAGAATCGGTGCAGTCACAAGTCGAGGCTTTAACTCTTGGAAGGCTAATTCTCTCTGATCGGTCCAGTCAAATGATATCCCATTTTGAGTCAATTGAGTCAATGGTAGAGCAATTTTGGAGAAATCTTTCACAAACCTACTGTAGTACCTGGCTAAGCCTAAGAAACTTCGAACTTCAATAACATTAGTCAGTCTGGGCTAATTCACCACTGCTTCAATCTTCTGTGGGTCAACTGAGATGCTAACCTTACTAATTACATGTCCCAAAAACATCACATTATCAAGCCAAAATTCACACTTTGTCAGTTTTGCATATAGTTTCTGTTCTCTTAAGGTCTGTAAGGCAATGTTCAAATGACATTCATGTTCTTCCCTACTCTTGGAATAAATCAAAATGTCATCTATAAAAACAACCACAAATTCATCGAGGAATGGTTTGAAAATTTTGGTAATAAGGTCCATAAATACAACAGGCGCATTAGTAACTCCGAAAGGCATAACAAGAAATTCATAACATCTGTACCTCGTTCGAAAGGCAATCTTTTCAATGTCCTCTGTTTTGACCTTCAGCTGGTGATATCCAGATCTAAGGTCAATCTTGGAGAAGACTTGAGCACCTTGTAACTGGTCAAATAAGTCATCAATACGAGGCAATGGATATTTGTTTTTCACTGTTACCTTGTTCAGTTTACGGTAGTCAATGCAGAGTCTTAGCGAGCCGTCTTCTTTTTTCACAAATAAAATTGGTGCGCCCCACGGTGAAATACTAGGCCTAATGAACTTCTTATCCAACAATTCTTGCAGCTGAATTTTTAATTCTTTTAGTTCGGTAAGTGTCATTCTGTACGGAGCTTTGGAAACTGGCTGTGTACCCAGTAATACTTCAATAGTGAACTCAATGTCCCTATCAATCAAATTCCCCGGCAAGTTATCTGGAAAGACATCTAGGAATTCTCTGACTATAGGAATACTGTCCACATTAGCTTTAGTATCAGTAGGTACAGTCAATATGCAACATAAATACCCTTTACACCCCTTTGTGATTAATTTAAATGCTTTCATGGACGAAATCAGATATGGGAGAGGTACTATACCAACTCCGTTAAACATAAATTCAGGTAAATCAGGTGGACAGAAAACAACTTGTTTCGTTACACAGTCTATGGTACCATGATATTTTGTTAACCAGTCCATTTCCAAAATTACATCGAAATGATCAATGTTCAAAGGCAGTAAATCAATATACAAATGTACATCCCCGACAATAATCTCACATGCAGGATACACATAAGCACAAGTCATGGATCCCCCAGCAGGTGAAGATACATCTAACAAATAGTTCATGGGTTCCAGTGGTCTATTTAATTTTCATGAAAAAGCATGCGAGACAAACGAATATGTAGACCTCGAATCAATCAGAATATATGCATTTTGAGCACAAATTGAGAGTATACCTGACACTACTGTCTCGGTGTTCTGCACATCTCCCGGTACAAGTGCAAACACCTGGCCTTGCCCTAAAGGCTCTTTTCCAGTAGCTTTGGGATTGGGTTTTGGTGTAGCAGTTGATGCTGCGGCACTAGCTGCAACTTTACTATTGTTGTCACACCCCAAACTTGCCCCTAAAATTTCGGGCATGACCTTCTCAGAAACAGACACTTACCCTGCTAAATAAAATAACCAGGGCCTGAACGGAAGCGTTAATATAATAGAATAACATGCAGACACATCCATTGAGCTACTACAAATATGCTAGGACCACGACTCGGAATTAAATATTTAGTGAACATGCATCTGAGATTAAGTCACATGCTCATATACAAGTCCAGCCCAGAGATTGGGCATATAACAAACATTGGATACAAATCAACTTCAGCCCACAAAACATTAGTACATGATGACAAGGTCTAACAAAACTGCACTAGCATGTAGAGGCTGCTCCCAGTGCCTGGTTGACAAAAGATAGATGATAACGATGCTAAGACTGACCTCCAAGTTGATTACCTACAGATTCAGACAAAATTACGGGGTGAGATAAGCTCAGTGAATAATAGTACTTAAGCAGTTTAATAACCAACTTTAACCACAATGCATAACAGTGCATTCATAAAAATGAAATTCAAATAATGAGTCTGATATTGTTTTACTTTCAGAACGGCCTTGGGCCTTGTATTACAGTTATAACAGAACGGCCTACTGGCCCAGAAATACAAAACAGCCTTTCGGCCCAGAAGTATACTGAACAGCCTTTCGGCCCAGAAATATACTAAACAGCCTTTCGGTCCAGAAACATACTGAATAGCCTTTCGGCCCAGAAATATACTGAATAGCCTTTCAGCCTAGAAATATACAGAAATGTAGTCAACCTTACATTGTAACCAAGTTCCGGTCAATACATATGTTAATGTCATGTCTAACAGAAAACAGAATGGTCATAACGGATATTAACAGTAAATAAATGTACATTTCGTGTACTATTACTCACAGTGTTGTTGCAGAGCGATGGTTCCTCCTGTGGTGTGTCCTACACACATAGATAACACATATTAGTTTCTTTCTTCTTTTACACCATTTCCTACATTTTTACATTTCAATTGCATGTATAATCATAAACAGGTATCAAACACAAATTCCGAAAAGAGCTGAGGGTTAAGCACGTAAAACGGAGCGAACGGGATTTCTGACCTGGGCTGCACGTGCGGCCACCCTCTCTGCACGTGCGGACATGTACCGCACGTGCGGTCCCTCTCTACCACTCGAGCGGCCGAAAGCAGTATGCTCTCCCAATTTTTTCCTCTTCTCCGCACGTGCGGCCATGGCCTCCGCACGTGCGGCCAAGCCCCTGTTTGGCAGTCCGAAATTTATACAAAATCCCAAGTTTTGGTGAGCAACAACAAGGTTCAAAGTAGATCTTTGATTACTAAAATTATGGTTCAAATTCATGTATTTAAAAGGCACAAATACACAATAATCTAGATCTTGACTTCACAACTCAATTGGATTCATCAAAACTTTAGATTCATAACTACTATCCAATTCCTTTGTTCTTGATTATTCTCACAACATAGCCATATATTACTATACTTGGGTTCAAACATGACAAATCAAGGAGCAAAATAATCAAATGATAGGATGATCATAGCAATCACTCATCATAAACACACAAGATTTCTCTTACAACTCTAGGGCACACAACATCAAGAATTCCCACTCCAAATAGAGGAAGAGGGTTGAATTAGGGGAATTAAACTTACCTTAAACTTCAATTTCTCCAAAACCCTTCTAATTTTATCCCTAATCACTTCCTTGTTGAGCTTTCCTCTTTCTTTCCTTCTTCCCTTAATCTCCTAGCCTCTCCAGGAGATATTTTCATTGAACTTCTAAGTCAAAAATGTCTAAGGAGCTTTGATATAGATATATTTATATAAAAGGGTGAATAAGACAAAATCCAATCGTTTAATCATGCCGAAATCAAAATTTCGTAAATATGCTTAATATTACCTAAAAATTATGCTGATCACAGATATATAATCAATTTCAGAAAATTAAGTCTCTAAGGCGTCCAATTTCGGATTCAAATAGTTTACGTGCGACAGATAATTTTCTTACTCAATAGATAGGAATCCATATTTCCAAGTTTCATTTAATTCAATGTAATTTCACATAGAATTTCACAATAAGCATTCAAAAACACAGAATAGAGGACTGAAAAGATACCAGAATTATGTACGAGGGTCGGGTTATTACAATTGTCTTGAGAAGTGGAAGGGCAATCTTTGACCATGTGGCCCACCTTGCCACACCTGTAACAAACACCATAAATTTTATAGCAAACCCCCTGTAGACACCCCATTTTTGACCGACCTTAAGACTCAGATGTCATCGATTGAGCGCTCGATGATGGTGCATGTTGTGCTCATTCTAAGGTTTCGGAGTTTTGGCTGAGAGTCTTGCTTCCGGGCCTCGAAATTTTTTTGTACTTTGACTCGGTTTGCGGACCAAGTCTTGTTTTTCCTTCCCGGAGGGAGGGAGTGGTCTTGTAGACCATCTCTCTGTGGTCGTAGACTACTTTTCGTGGTCGTAGGCCACTTTTCCCGTTTGGAGACTAGTTTTCGATTTTTGGAGCCTTTGTCCGCGCGCCTTATCTCGGGACCGCTTAACATTCTCCGTTTGGCGTGGTTTTTGAACCACACCTTGTTGCCTCTGCCTAGAGGAACATTGTCGTCTGGAAGACCACTTTTGTGGTTGCATACCACTTTTGAAGCTCGTTAGCTAGTTTTCGGGTCCTTTGGCCGCGTGTTTCGCCTCCTGATTTCTTGTCTTGCATCCGCTTTGGTTTGTTTTTGGTACAAACCTTGTTTTCCTTGTTTGGAAAGTGGTAAAAGGGTGGGAGACCAGTATTTCTCCTTAGAGACCACTTTTCCTTTTTCTAGCTAGTTTTCTTGTCAGATAACTGGCTTTCTTGGTCCTTGGACCATCTTTTTTAGTCGGCCACCATACCACTACCTTGCATTTAGTGTGTTGACCTCTCCCACTTGTGGCTGACCAATTTTTGCTCTGTTGACCACTTAAAGTGGTCGGCCGACCACTTAAACTAGCAGGCTGACCACTTCAAGTGGTCAGCTGCTTTTTGACACCTTTTTGGAGATATTTTGGGACAACTGGCACAGCTAAAGAGCATTTGAGCCATCCTCCATATGGAGGGATAGCATTCAAGCTTAGCTTCTCCAAGAAGCTTTGGCTTTCCTCTTCTATAAGAGGGAGGCTCCTCCTCCCTCCTCCAGGTTCAGAAAATCTGAGGGAAGAGGATAGATATAGTGTTGTATCTATATTGCCTTGTTTGCTTCATTTTCATGCCTTAAAGTGTAGATTTGTCTTACTTTAACACACAAACACACACTCAAACACCATCCTTTTGCTACTGAGGTGCTTAGGGGCTGATTTTGGTATTCTTGGGTTATCTTGAGCTTAAAAAACCTGTTGGAGTTGCAGTTATAAAGAGGGTCTTCAAGGGTGAGCTTTTGACCTTTAAATCCCCTTTCTTGCTTAAGCTTTTGGCCTATCTTTCATGCTGTTTTAAGCTTGACTTATAACTGATAAAGTTCTATTTTTTCATGCTTTTGATCTTTGTTTAAGATCACTTTTGTGTTTGGGGTTGTTTACTCCCTCTTAGGCCTTGTTTGGCCTTGTTTTTGAGCCTTTTTTGTGAGCTTTGGAACCACCTTGTTTTGGCCTTCTCACCACTGAAATCTAGAGGGATTTTAGTGGTGGGGATGGTGTTTTAAGGTCCTAAGAAGGGGAGGGCCATCCCCTATCCTTGCATCTTCAATACATGCCTTAATATGCTTCATGTTTCAGCATCTTTACTAAGTGTATGTTGACCATATCGTAGCTTGTATTTGTGGTTATTTTGCTGTGGCATACCACTATTTTTGCTTTCTTTGGTCACTCCATGCATGGTTAATACACTTGTAGTGTAAATCACACAATCTAGTCTTGTATGCCTCATGTTTGAGCATGTCTTTCTAGCTTGTTTTGGAGCCATCTCAGTGGGTTTTTAGTGTTGTTTTAACATGCCTTAGATCTATTTTGGGTTGGTTTGGTTGGATCTTGCATGCCTAATACACTTGTAGTGTAAATCCCTTAAACTAGCTTTGTATGCTTCATGAAGTAGCATGCCGTTCTAGCTTGTTTTCTTTCCATTTCAGCATGTTTTTGGTGATGTTGTTCCATGTCATACTTTTGTTAGGGTTTGGTTTGGTTAGCCTTGGCATGCTCCATGCACTTGTAGTGCAATCCCATGAAATAGCTTAACATGCATCATGTTGTAACATGTCATTTTAGCATACTTTTGGCTTAGCTTAAAGAAGACTTTGTTCATGTTTTAGTATGTTTAAGGTCTAATTTGTGTTGTATTGGTCATGCATGACTTGCTTTGTATAGCCTTGGTTCAATCTAGCTTGTTAGCTTTGTGTATTGAATCCTCCAGCATGCATTACTTGGCTTATTTCAATGATTTGGCATCACTTGTTATGTGATTTCAGTCCATGTTTCATGGCCATGCATTCACATTTGTTACTCATTCAATGCGTTGGAGGGTTTGCCCCTTTATGCCTTAACACGAATCATTGCGTATGCCTTCATGCCATAGCTTACGAGCCATCATTTCAGTGTTTATTTGGGGTTATTATGCCATGATATAACTTTGATTTTTATTGCTTAAGTCATCCCATGCTTGGTCTTAATAGGTGTAGTGTAATCTGCCTTATTTGCCTTGTATGCACCATGCCTCATGCTCACCATGCTAGCTTGTTTTGGCCTCCTTCTATGCATGTTTTAGACTCATTTTAACATGTTCTAGGACTGTTTTGGGTTTCCTTGGTCACATGCTTCATGTTTTGTATACTTGTAGTACAAGTGCTCTTGCTTGCTTCAAGCTTTGAGCACCATTGCATGCTTTATTTGTATTGTGTACATGATTTAGCATCATCTAACATGACATTTCAGAGCTTATAGCATGCTTTTGTTCCTACTTCATTCATGCTTTGAATGCCTCTAAGTATTGTCCATGTTTGCCTAGCTTATGGCTTAGCTCGTATGCTTGCATGCCTAGGCCTTTGGGCCCTTATCTCAGCATGTTTTGGTCCTTGTTTTGACCTACTTGAGCTCTGTCCATGCTTAGTTCATGCATTTGTGCCATGTATTGCATGCCTCCTTTGTGTTTCTCTTTGCTAGCTTTCATGCCTTAGGACCCTAGCATGCTTTACTTATGTTGTTTGAATGATTTGGCATCATTTCTTGCTTCATTTCAGTGCACTTAGTGTTGTTACACTTCCACTTCTGTCACTCATTGAGCATTCTCGAGAGTTGTGCTCTTAGGCCTTTTTGATAGGCCATTGCATTGTGCATGCTTGTATGTACTTCATGTGCCTCAATATTATCACCAATGGCCACTAATTTGGGCATGACTGAGGTCCACCCCTTTTGGTTTAAGTTCATTGATTATGCCATGTATATTGCATTGAGTATGCCATATTGTTTCATTGCATTGAGTATGCCATCTTACATTATGCATTGTGTATGCCATGTAGTTGCATTACATGTTTGCCATGCTTGCTTGCATTGTGTTTGGAATAAGAGTTAGTCCAAACACGGGAAACGAGAGACGTTTCATACTTAAAGTGATGAAACGTGCCTTAATTCCCGGTCGCCGACGCTCTTGATCATACATGACAGAGTTTTAGGCTTTATGTGTTTACTTGTGCATTCATTTCATATTGAATTGTGCAACTTCGCCTCTCGGCCATCATGCATGGAAATGCGCGATTGGTGGCCCAAGGGTTGAGAACCACACCCCCTTGAGTTTAGGACATGATATGGAGGGGTGGTTGTGCACACATATCTTGCAAATACATTGTCATGCCCTTTCTTGCTCTCTGTTGCAGCAAATTGCAGTTTAGCAGCAACAACTGGTCGGCCAACCAGAAAAAGTAGCTGGGCAACCACTTTTTTGGTTTTTCAACAACCAAAAGTGGTCGGCAGGTGTTTCTAGAGACCAAAAGTGGTCGGCCACCCTCCCACAGGATTTCCAAGGTGAAGTTTCAGCTTTCTGGAGCTTGGTGCAAGTTTCTGAGAACAAATGAAAACAGAGGCAAATCGGGGCATCGCATTGGATTTCCGAACAAGGCGACCGGGCTTGCATGCATTCCTCTCCATCTGAAGCTCCTACTTTTACTGCTTTCCTTAGCTGCCATGCTTAGATAGCTAGGCTTTGCTTTGGTTTATACTTTAATTAGTTAATGCGTTTAGCTATTTCAATTCGTTTTGTAATAATTAGTTAACTAGGATTAGTTAATTAGTTGTGTTGTAATAATTAGTTTAAATATCTTAGATTAGCTAATTAGCTTCTTATTCGGTTCGAGAGGGCGCATTATTGTAATAAGCGTGCATGTGTGTGATGCATGTCTTCCAACCTCCATTTCTTTCTCTCTTTTACTTAACCGCTTATGATGGTTAGTTTTAGGGCATATTTCATTTAGCATACCTTATGCTTGCATGCGTGCATCCATTCATCTGTATTGCATGCACCGGGCTCGATGCATCATACTAACTGCATTGTATTTCAATACCAAGTTGAATACATGTACCAAGTTGCATTTCACATGACATTCTAGAATAGCCAAGCCTATTTTAATTCCATTTTCGCATGTGTTGCATTAGCCATCTTAACATAAACTAGGATCTTGCATGATTTCTAACTAGTTTCTTGTTTTGGTTTGGAGTACACTGTGAGTGTTTACGCTTTAGCATACTACACGTGTGTTAATGTTGCCATGAAAGCATGCTTGCCATGAGGTTAATTGCTTACGTGATTAACTGCCTGAATGCCTGTGGGTGAAGGTTGGATTACTTGAATTGGAACAATTCATCGAAATCAGCATTTTAGCCTACTTGCGAGTAGCAAACTTCCAACCATTTTCCAAATAAACGGATATGCGATACTTTGTTCCAAATTAGGCGATCTAGTCTATACTTGTTTGTTGTGCGCATCACGTAGTAAGATTAGCTAATTAACCGGAATAAGAGCACATGTGTTTTCAAAACAAGATATCATGCTTAGTATAGGCCGATCTTGATCGGGTGAGCGGGGGTGCTCATAGATGACCTTCCCCAATCGTACCCAAGTTCCCGAGCCAAGGCAACTTGGTGATGACGGACACGTGGCCTTAGGCACGAGTCAGGTTTCCTAAATTTTTCCAAAATAAATATTTAGGTGGCGACTCTATTTGGCAAAGCAGTCCATGTTTGGCACTTCTTTATAAAATCAGTTTCCAAAACGATTTGCCGAATTCGAACTCTTTGGTGATTTATCGGTCTTACATCGCACATTGTAAGATTAGATTCAGAACCGTGGCATTTGAGTCCGAACTGTAGTAGCAAAGCCCAAGGGGCGCGTCTACACCCCCTATTTCCTTGACTAGAACTGTTTGTTGACCCTGTATTTTGCTTTTTATTCAATGAACTGTTCCGGCCTTTCTTAAACTTGAAGCCCCGTCTCTTACCGCACCACTCAGTCGCTGGTATTTCAGTCTGTTTTAATGCCTCGATATTCGACTCAGCTATTATCGCTCGGTCAAGAACATCCACATATTTAAGCAGTTTCAAGACATTGATTCGATTAAGTATTTCTACATTGAGCCCGCCTTCAAACTTCCTGGCCTTTTTATAATCAGTGTCCACCATGTCTGGTGCGTATCCGGCGAGTTCAGTGAATCTTGATTCATATTCACTACTGACATGGTGCCCTGTTTCAACTGTTCAAATTCAGTCACTTTGCGATCCCTGACACACTGAGGAAAGTATTTTTCAAAGAAGGCTTCTTTAAATTGAGCCCAAGTCATAGCATTACTGGTGTCATGAACAAGCATCCACCATCGTCTAGCCTCTTCCTGTAAAGTGAAGGTAGCCAGTAATACCTTGTGTGCCTCCGAACAAGGAAACACTCAAACAATTTCTCGGTTTCTAGAACCCATGCTTCGGCCTTTAGTGGTTCAAGGCCTCCTTGGAATGATGGTGGTTTCATTTTACTGAACTTCTGTGTCAAAGAAATTATATCATCATTAACATTTGGTTTTGGCTGTACTGGAGGAGGTGGGGGCTGTTGGTTCTGTTGTTGCCTTACGGCCTCAGTCAACAGTTCAACCATTCTTTCTAACCTTGCCATTCTTGCCTCAGATGATTCAGATTCATCAACATTTCTTGCATTCTCCATTTCACTATATGCAATATGGTAATAATAAACACAGGAAGTTGCTGACTTAAGCACATTAGCACATATATTCATATCGTGGCCACACACACTTTTTCGTGCTCATGCAATGCCCTAATTACTTTTCTAGGACATTCTATCGCTCATTTGGACATGTGTGTGCGGTATAACTCGTGCTTGGTATCGCTCTGATACCACTCTGTCACGACCCAAACCCGCCCCTATGGGTTTAGCATCGCAACCGGCCAGTAATCCGTGATTATCAAAGGCCTGCTTAACAATAATGACAGTAATACAGAGTAAAGGCTGGCGGAAGCCAACAGTAAATGAAAGATGTCCAATGAGCTGTGACAATGCAAAAAGACTTTATATAAACAAGTCCATTTATAACCAAAACATATATACAAACATCATATACATAATCATCCAGGTTAGGGACCTAATCCTTTCACCGTAACTGTACAGTCAAGTCCTAAACACTTATTACAAAAGAGAGACAGAAGGGTGAGACTGAGACACCCCAAAAATAGCCTTAGCTTGAACGGACTTGGGACCTCGAAGTGAGGCACAAAGGTTGGCTTGACAAAACGGGAGCTTAACTTGACGCTCCTAGCTTCGGTCCGGTGCCTGGACATCTACATATAAATATAAACAGTGAGCTAAAGTCCAGTGAATAACATATGCGTAAAGGGGTTAGAATGAAAGTCCTTTCAGTAATCAAACATCAATTGTATCAGTAAATCAGTTGTTTAATCAGTGGCTCATACTTCATGCCATAACAGTTATTTAGAAACTATAATAATCATATGTGGTACATCAATAGCAAAACAGTACAGTAGGTCTTGACAGACGAACAGTCAGTTGATGGCCATCAAACAGTAAACAGTAGTGGTTCCAAACATTGGAGCCGATAGAGATCTCTGTAATAGTAGCAGTAACAGTAACAGTAAGTTGCTATGGATGCCACGAGTACTATTTACAAATAGGACAAACATTCATTCAGTAAACAATGTCATTTCAGGAAGCAGTACAGTCGATCATTCAGAAAATAATCATAATTGAACATATCTTTACGACATCATTACTCACAGAGTACTGGGCTATAGGCAAGCTAATGAGCGTCCTCGGATACCAACCCTACACAGTTGCAGAATGAACACACACTAAGTTACACACTTGGGATTAATAGCTTAGCCCCTAAACTTGACCTGGTGTGGTTCTATAACATTATCCTCATTAAGATGCCTTAAACTTGACCTAGGAATGCCTAGGATGAAATGAGGATGCAAAGATGTACTTTAAAACACTTTTCAAAATTTGCTGAAACCGGGTCCATGCTCGAGCGGACATGCAGACAATGAATCCCCGCTCGAGCATGACTTTCTTAGCTCAAGCGGGCTACAAACTCAAGAAAAGTACTGGTTGCAAGATATTCACGCTCAACAGACGCTCGACCTCCACTCGAGCGTGAGACTCAGGTCCTCACTCGAGCGTGAATTCTCTCACTCGAGCGGACTGCAAAACACATGAACTTCTAGGCATATGCATTTCACGTTACTTTATATGCTCGAGCGGAAGTGCATGTACTTAGAGTGTACGCTCGAGCATGAAGTCCTCCGCTCGAGCGTGGATCAAAAATCTAGAATTTCAAAATTGATCCCCAAGCACAGAAACTCAACCTTAAAAGCTTCAAACTCGATTCTTCGGGAAAATTTTCTAGAAAACACTTAAAACCCCATAATACAACATGTTTCAAAGATCAATTTATGAAATCAACCCCAAAGGTGTGATAATGGAACACAATTTTAAATGAAACTTCAAGAACATGATGTAAATATAACATGCATGTGTTCATTTGAACTCAAAGCTTCCAACACATGATCAAATGAGTCAATCCCTCCAAAAACATGATGAATTCTTGAACTACAACTAAAATATGAACTTGCATGTAAGAATTTTCATGAAAACGACCTCAAAATCCCATGATATGGACATGCATGCATGAATGGACTCTTAATTTAACCCATTAAGCTAATTCTTGGCTCAAATCACTAATCTTTCCATGAACCATGCAAGTAACAACTCAAATTCATAATCAAGAGGGTGAATTTCCTACCTTAGGTCTTGAATTCCAAGTATGGAAGCTTAATTTTGCAAAACCTCTTCAAATCTTCTAAGTTCAAGCAAAGTTTCTAGTTGAATTCAATTCTTTCCTCACACTCCCTCTCTCTCACGGTTTTGGGTCAAGAAGATGAAGTGAAGAAAGATGCTAAACATGTAAAGGGTGAGAGAAATAGTGGCCTAGCATAATCCACTCAATGGCAAAAGTATAGTAAATGCAAACTAATGTGGTTTAACTTTATTTAATCTAATTTAATCATTCCAAATTGAATTTTAATTAAACCTACCATAAAATCACATAAATCCTAATTAGCATATAACACTAATCAGTTTCTGATTCGGTCGCCAATAGGGCTTTCAATTCGCAATTCGAAATAAAAACACGAACAGATCGTTCAGAAGTCAAACAGATGGAAATGCATTTAAAACAATACACTCAAACAAACAATCTAGGATTTCACTCTAATCATTCACTTATCATGCTCAGTGTAGACATCCCATTTTTGACCGACCTTAAGACTCAGACGTCATCGATTAAGCGCTCGGTGGTGGTGCATGTTGTGCTCGTTTTGAGTCTCCGGAGTTTTGGCTCGAGAGCCTTGCCTTCAGGCCTCGGAACTTTTTATGCTTCGCCTCGGTTTG
Organism: Camellia japonica; assembly: GCA_030407325.1. Lineage (NCBI taxonomy): Eukaryota > Viridiplantae > Streptophyta > Magnoliopsida > Ericales > Theaceae > Camellia > Camellia japonica. The sequence continues at coordinate 21,222,464 of JAPPVO010000010.1, read as the reverse complement.
TGGACCAGGTCTTGCTTTCTCTTTCCGGAGGGAGGAAAAGGTCTTGTAGACCATCTCTCAGTGGCCATAGGCTCGTTTTTGTGGTCGTAGGCCACTGTTCCCATTTGGATTTGGAGACTAGTTTTCGATTTTCGGAGCCGTTGGTCGTGCGCCTTGGCTCGGGACCGCTTAACATTCTCCGTTTGCCCCAGTTTTTGGCACACACCTTGTTTCCTCTCTCTAGAGGGACACTGTGGCCCGGGAGACCACCTTTGTGGTCGCACGTCATTTTCGATGCTTAACAGCCTGTTTTCAGGGCACCCGGCCGCGCGTTTTGCCCCCCAAACCCTCGTTTTGCATCGGTGTTGGTTCTTTTTTCACGTGAACCTTGTTTTCATTGTTTGGAAGGTGGTACAAGGGTGGGAGACCACCTTTTCTCTTGGAGACCACCTCTCTCCCCACCAGCCGATTTCTTGTCAGGAAGCTGGTCTACTTGGTCTTTGAGCCACATTTACTGGTCTCCCACCATACCACTAGCTTGCATTCAGTTGGAAGACCACCAAATGGGGCTGCCAACCACTTGACCCTTTTGAACTGGTCAGCCGACCAGGAGAAGTGGCCGGCCGACCACCTACCTGAACTGGTCGGCCTACCTCCCCCAGTTTTGTCTCTGTGCGTGTGTGCTAGCTGTGCCAGCTGGAAGGCACGAACTGTATCCTCCATAATCTTGAGCCTTGGTTTTTAGCTTCTTGAAGAAGGTTTGGCCTTGGATCTCTATAAGAGAGACCCTCCTTTTCCTTTGTGAGGGTTCAGAAATTGGTCTAAGGCTTGTGCATACACTTCCCTCTATATCTCTTTGTTTTGGGTTCAAAAGGGTCTTGTTCTTGACCTATTACACCACACCTCATAGCCACACACCTCCACCATTGCTCCAAGGTTCTTGGAGGGTCTTGAGAGGTCTCAAAGAGTTGGTTTTGGGCTGGAAAAGTTGCTGTCTTTGAGCTTCAAGGGTAACACACTTTTTCCCTCTTTTAGGCTTTATTTTGATCCATCTCTTAGCCTTATTTGCATGCATATTTGAGCCTTGTTGTCAACTGAAAAAAGTCTTGTTTTGAGGTCCTTTTGATGTTTGTTTAAGGTCATTTTGTTGTTGGGGGTCATCTACCCCCTTGCATGCTTCATTTTGCCTTGTTTTAAGCCATGCCATAAAGCCTTTGATTTAATATTTGCTTGGCCTTCCTACCACTAAAATATAGTGGATTTTCAGTGGTAAGGATGTGGTTTTGAGGGCCTAAATCAGAGAGGGGTGACCCTCTCTCTTGTTGTCTTGTTTACTAGTATTTTTGGCCTTACAAAGGAGCCTTCATTTGCACACCTCCAAGCCTTGTTTCAGGCCCTTTTTAGTGACTTTTAGGGCCTACCTAGGCTCTGTCTAGAGTTGGTTTTGTCACCTTGAGTGTGTCTCTTGCATGTGTAGAATAATCCCTCTTATAGCCTATCAAAGGAGCATGTCATTCTTGCATGCATTGATCATGTTTCAGTGGGTTTTTGGGCTTTATTTGGCATGTCATGTCTCTGAATTTTGCTGGTTTAGTGGCCTCTTGAATGCTTCATATGCTTGTAGTGTAATCCATGTTCACTAGCTCACATTGCATGTTGTTTTGGCCCTTGATTCTAGCATATTTTGGCCATGTTCTAAACTGACTTTATTCATGATTTGGGCTGCCTTAGCTCTATTTTGAGGTCCCATGGTCGAATGATGCTTGCCATGCATGCTTGTAGTGTAATACCCTTGCCTAGCCTCGAGTTTTGAAGCCTCTTGCATGCTTAACTTGAGTCGTTTTCATGTTTTGGCATCATTAAACATGTTATTTCAGAGCTTATACTTGTGCCATATTCCCATATTTTCCACTCTTTAAATGCGTCTGAGAGTCGTGCTTGTATGCCTCATTTTTGGGCTATTGCATGAGCTTCATTTTTGTGCATTGCAAGCCATCATCTTAGTCCATTTCGTTATTGTTTTGGACCTGCATAGGGACTGTTTGGGGTTGGTTTGTTCATTTGGACATTGCTTTGCATACCTCTAGTGTAATGCACTTCACTAGTTTCGGTATTTGTGTCATCCAACATGCATCGGGTGAGTTGTTTGCATGATTCGGAACCATTTTGTATGCCATTCCAGAGCTGAAATATATGCCATTGTGTCCCATGTTTCATCCTTGCCATACCCTTGGAGAGTTGTATCTTGTGCCCTTGGCTTGAAGCCTTTGCATTGTGCATGCTTGTGTGTGTCTTGTTGCTTTGATTTCATCATCCATTGGCCACTGATTTGGGTGTGGCCGAGGCCCATCCATCTTGGTTTAAGTCCATCTTGCATTGTGTATGCCCTATAGTCCATGTTATCCCATGTTTGATCATTGCATTGCGTATGCCTCGTTCATAACATTGCGTATGTTAGTGCATTGTGTATGCATGTCACATGATCCATGTGCATTGAGTATGCCATTGATTAGTTCAGAGCATTCTGCATGCCATTTGCATGCTTGCATGTCATTTCGTGCATCTTCGCATCACTTAGTTGTATTGCATTTAGATCGCATGCTGGAGTTGCATTTGTCCATACATTGTTTGTTGCATTGTGTTTGGAGTAAGGTTTAGTCCAAACACGGGAAATGAGGGACGTTTCGTACTCAAAGTGACGAAACGTGCCTCGATTCTTGGTCACCGACACTCTTGACTATCCATGATAGAGTTGTTGGCTTTAGGTGTTTCCATGTGCATTCATTTCACATTGAGCCGTGCAATTCGACTCCTCGGCCATCATGCATCGGGATGCATGATTGATGGCACGAGGATCGAGGACTACACTCCCTAGAGCTTATGCAATGACGGGGAGAGTGGTCGGGCACACATATGTTGAAAATACTTTGCCTTCTCTCTCTCTCTTGCCTTTGTTGCAGAAAATGCAGAAACCAGGAGAAGAAACTGGTCGGCTGACCAGGTTTTCTGGCAGGCCGACCACCTTTTCTGGTTTTCACCACCAAGGGTGGTCGGTAGGTGTTCTCCAATGCCTATAGCTGGTCGGCAGCCTTCCCCTAGATTCCCAGGGTGGAGTTTTATCTCCTTGGAGCTTTGTGCAAGTTTCTGAGTTCAATTGCAAACAAAGGCGAGTTGAGACATCACGATGGATTTCCCGACAAGGCGACTCGAGCATGCATGCATCCTTTATCATTTGAAACAGAGCTAAGGCAGTCCATTTCATGTAGCTTGCATGCTAATTTATTTGCTTCCTTAGTTTAATTTGTTAATTAATTAATGTTGTGTAATATTTAGCTGTAATTTATTATTCATTTCGGTTGTGTAATAACTAGTTTAATTAGCTTAGATTAGCTAGTTGGTTCTGTATTATTTATTCGGACCCTCCGCGAGAGGGCGAACTTTGTAATAAGTGTGCGTGTGTGTGATGCATGTCTTCCAACCCCACATCTTTCTCCCTTTTATTTACCAGCTTATGATGGTTAGTTTTAGGGCATGTTTCAATTAGCATCTATATGTTCGCATGTTTGCATTCATTCATCTGTATTGCATGCACCAAGCTCGGCGCATCATGCTAACTGCATTGTATTTCAATTCCAAGTTGAATACATGTATCGATTGTTGCATCTCATATGCCATCTTAGAATAGCCGAGCCTATTGTTGTTGCATTTTTGCATGTGTTACATTAGGCATTCTTAGCATAGTTAGGATTCATGCATGATTTCTAATTAGCTTCTTTCTTTAGCTTGGAGTACTCAGTAAGTGTTTATGCTTTAGCATCCTTGCATGTGTGTGAGTGACTACCATGATAGCATGCTTACCATGAGGCTATGTGCTTATGTGATATAACTGCCTGAATGCCTGTGGGTGAAGGTTGGGTTGCTTGAGTTGGAATAATTCGTCGAAACCCGTGTTTTAGCCTACTTGCGAGTAGCAAACTTCAATCCATTTTCAAAACAAACGGATATGCAATACTTTGTTCCAACTTAGGCAATCCAGTCTATACTTGTATGCTGTGTGCATCACGTAGCAATTCTAGGCTAATAAACCGGAATAAGAGCTCATGTGTTTTCAAAAACTCGATATCATGTTTAGTAATGGCCGATCTTTGATCGGGCGAGCAGGGGTGCTCATGAAATGACCTTCCCCAATCGTACCCAAGTTCCCGAGCCGAGGCAACTTTGGTGATGACGGACACGTGGCCTTAAGCACGAGTCAGGGTTTCCTAAATTCCCCCAAAACAAAATATTTAGATGGCGACTCTGTATCTGGCAAAGCAGTCCATGTTTGGCACTTCTTTCTAAAAATCTGTTTTTCAAAACAATTTGCCGGATTTGGACTCTTTGGTGATTTATCGGTCTTGCATTGCACTTTGCGGGATTAGATTCAAAACCGTGACATCGAATCCGAACTGTAGTGAGCCCAATGAACAAAACGAGATTTTCCCGGGACGGTCGGGGACGTCTACAGTTTCTGGCGACTCTGCTAGGGACTTTGGAGAACTTGACTTGAACTCATGCTATCTTGTTTTGATTACACTTATGTGATTCTTTGCATTGCATTTGCATTGGTGCGCCTAGGACGCCATGTTTGCCATCTGCTATTCCTGAACAGTTTGCCGAAGGCTATGTGCCATAAGGCTGACCGGTTACGGGCTCTACCATGATGGGAACACAAACCCCGGTTTTTACCGAGGCACCCTTTTTGACCATTCGACCTAGTGCATATCGAAATCCATAGTGACCATTCCAAACTAGGACAGGTTACTTACCCGATTGTAGATTGTTTGAAACCGCTGCGTGCATAGTGAAACCCTAGCTCCTGACAAAATAGGACAGGGAAACCCTATCCCAACATAGGGGTGTTTTGGCTCTCACTTGCTTGCTATGTGCTTTTAGAGTGTCTCTACAGGAATGCATGCATCAGTTTGCAAGTTTGGGCATCAAGCCTGCGGGCATCAGTGTTTTGAGAACCAGTATATCCGCGGGTATCAGATTCAGATTTGGAGCAGTGATTTGGGAAACAATGACCAGTATTTGAGAATAGTATATTCAGCTTACACGTGCTAACTGTGTGTTGTCAAGCCAACTGTGTGTTGTGTTTATTTAAGCCGTTATGCTGTCCGTTTCTGGTTGTTTATTTCCTTATTTTGCTTTATCTTTTTGCTAGGTAGTTTAGCACAATTGCTTCTGACCAAGCAGATATTTCCCAAGCACTTTGGACTAGAGGTCGTCGACTCCATCGATCTAAGGATCTGGTAGACGGACAACCAGTGTTCCATTCCTTACCCCCGATTACTAGACGGAGGGCAGTTAGGCAGAGGATATCAGTTCAGCAGTCAGTTCAGAGGGCTTTGTCTACCCCACCTGAGTATAGCAGGGATCAGAGTTCTGTTTCTCCCGCAGAGAGGAACATATACCGGTAGTTCAGCTAGATTAGGCAGTATGGCAGGAATCGAAGAAATGATGCGTCAGCTCCAGGAGAGCATGAGAACCATGCAGGAGGATGCTGCTCGTCAAGCAGAATTTTCCAAACAGCAGGACCGTCGTCATGGCCCAATAGGCAGAAGCTAATCACCCGGCTATAGCAGCAAGTCGAAGCATTAGCTTCACACCAAGCTCCTCCCCCACCAAGAGTTCCAATACCCGGGGAGATGGCGAATGTCCAGAATGTCCAGGAGGATACAGACATCCCAACAGGGCCAGCTCTGCCCCCGATTCCACCTCAACTATCCAAGGCACCCACTCTTATCAATCAACCGGATTCTCCTTTTGAATTCGAGGTGGATCCCACGGCATTAAAAGTGAGCAAGCTTGAAAAGCTGTTCAAGAAATCTTAGGGTGTGAAGTCCATCCCGAACATCGAGGATGGGTATACCGACGCAGCCGTGACGCTGTCGAACAGATTTAAGATGCCACATATTGACCGCTTTGACGGGTCCGGGGATCCCATGGTGCACTTACGGCTGTTTTCAGACATATTAAGGCCGATGGGCCTCACCAGACTATAGAAGCTTTCTTTATTCGGCCAGACCCTGTTAGGTGTGGCGGCCATCTGGTACGCAAAACTAGAAGACGATGTTAAGAGGAATTGGGATGAGATGGCCGAGGCTTTTGTCGCTCGGTACTCCTATAATATACAGATCGAGATCACAACCCGTGATCTCGAGACGACTAGGCAGGAGCCTAAGGAGAGTTTTTTTGACTTCCTAACCCGATGGAGGGCCAAGGCCTCAATGATGACCACTAGGCCCATTGACAAAGATCAGATTCGGATGATTGTGTGCAATCTCCAGCCCAAGCTTATGCAGAAAATGATTGTTCTCCCCTTCCCCACCTTTTCGGATTTACATGAGATGGGGGTACAAATTGAGGATGCCATGAAACAGGGTCTGATTGACCAAGACAAAGAGCAACCCAGGAGAACCTTCAACCGCAACACCAATACAGGCGCAAGCAATGCCACAACTGCCAGAGCTTCAAAAGTGAGCATGGTCACCACCAATCCCCCAAGAACCCTTGCAGCTACGCCATTCACCGATGCGTCCGGTAGTAGTTCGCAAACAGCCAGATACCCACCCACCAAAAACCAAAAAACTTTCACTCCACTATACATGTCTTTGTCCAAGGCTTTAGGAGTTTTGATCAGGAAAGGAAAGGGCATTGAAGCCCCTAGAGCCACGGCCGTTACAAAAAAACTTCCCCCCTCCCATAATCCAACCAAATACTGCGCCTTTCACCAACAGCGCGGTCATGACACCGACCAATGCTTCTGATTACGTCATGAGATTCAAGATCTCGTTGATAATAGGGTGATTGTGCCTCCAGAGAAACCCAATATCATAACCAACCCTCTACCACCACACAACCAAGCTCCACCTCCCAAACCCATCCACTTTATCCAGACCGGGGTCATGTCATACGACCCCAGCATATATATCACCCCATCTCACCTACCCAAGCCAGAGGTGTTCCTTCCTGACAGCACTGACTTGTGCATGTTGGACATCTCCCGAACCCAACCCGAACCAATGGTGTGGCTATCGAAGACAAAATAGGGATGATTTCGGAGGAAAGTAGTATAGTGGATTCAGGGACTGAGGAATTGGGGAGCTTTGCTGAGGAGGTGTACAATCTGAGTGGCTACATTGCATCAGCGGGTCAAATTAGGCCAAATGTGGAATTGCCAGTGGGGGTAGAAATTTGTGTACTACGGGGGGATGGACTTGATCAGAGGATAGATGACTTAGCAGTTCTGGAAGGGGACATTGCTGACCTTCAGATTTTCAACGAACAAGATCCGGGGGACATGACAGGCAACTGGTTCGATTTTGAGGAGTCAGCAGAGGTCACAGGGTTGCTTGACGACCAACCAGATATTGTTGAAGAATCTTAGCTGGAAAGGGGCCCGTCAGGGGCAAGGACATCAATTGTGGTCGGAAGGGCCGGGGATCAGAATACATCGTCGGAGAGCGCCGGTGCAAAGAATTTCGCTCAGGATTTGGGCATTTTGAAATTAGGGAATGTTGGACAGCAAACTGTACTGACACAGTTGGAACAAGAAGGAATTAAAGACTCTGAGAGAGCTAGAAAAGCCAAGGCCCCTGTGGGGACTGAACCTGCTGCGTGCACAAAGACAGAGCGTGCTGCGAGCACATGGACGGAAGGTATTACGAGTACAAGGATAGTTGCAACGGAGCCAGACAGGTGTCTGTCGGCTGCCGATGGCATGTGGTGGGAAGACGATGATTTATGTCTTGCCCACACAGATGTGGATTGGGGGAGTAACCAACCAGACGATACCTGGTACATTGGCGAAGTTGATCATATGACTAGGAGTGGGCAGTATTTCAAGCCCCCACACCTAGACCAACCAGAGGCGTCTGGGAAGGACAAGGAGTCGGAGAAGCATAAAGAGAAGCTACTTGAAGAAGAGGCCGTGCTGAAGCAGCTGAAAAAGATACAGGCAGACATCTCCATCTGGGGACTGCTTATGGCTTCACGTATTCATAGACAAGCTGTTCTATCGGCAATGGATAAGGCCAAACTCTCAATAGATACCACGCCTGAACAGCTAGTGGGATTAGTCTTTCCGGGAGGAGGTCCCCCGACGTTGACCTTTTCTGACAAAGAACTACCGCCTGAGGGCGCAAACCATAACAAACCGCTCTACATCTCTGTGGAATGTAGAACAAATGGATACCGGTGGTTCTTGTCGACACGAGATTTGCTATTAACGTGTACCCGTCAAGGACGGCATATGCAATCGGGTTGAAGCCCGCAGACTTCGTGCCGACAGCTCAAGTGATAAGGGCATATGATAACACAAGTAGAGAGGTGATGGGGACTATGAAAATTCAAACTCAGGTTGGTCCGGCACAGCACGAAATTGACTTTCATGTCTTGGACATTCCTGCAACCTTTAACCTACTTTTGGGGCGGCCATGGTTGCACCAGGTAAAGGCAGTCTCTTCCACCTTGCACCAGATGTTGAAATACCCTCACGGGAAGGGGGTGGCTATTGTCTTCGGGAATTCGTCAATCCATCCGCCGCCAAAAGTGTCTACACCAGTTTTGGAAATTGAGCACGGCACGAAGGATGTGTTCCTATCAGGGTTTACTCTGGCTGAGGCCCGAGTCGTACAGAACATCTTAGCTATTGATGAGGGGTTATATGTCAGCGCACAATCAGTGTACCTTATGAACAAGCTCCAACACATCCCCGGGATGGGATTGGGGAAGAGTGGACGGAAAGGCATTGTAGTATCAGCCGAAGTACCGCACAACCCACATACCTTTGGCTTGGGTTATCTGCCCACCAAAGAGGATTGGGAGAGGAAAGGTAAGGAGATGGCTAGGAGAGCTAGAGCGAAGCGGGCGGGGAAGCCTTTTGAGTTGATGCACCGACCCATCCAGGGTACCCTAAACGGACGCTTCGTCCGGGAAGGGGAGGACTTTCCATTTTGTGGCTTCCCAGAGCCATGGCTGAATGCCGAGAGGAGGCGCGTGCTGGGGTTTGAGATCTTCTTTGACCTGCAGTTATCCGGGGATGATGTTTCCGAAAAGCAGACAAACCCATCAGCTGAGGTTGAGCAGTGCAAGAAAGTGGATTCTGAGAACGCCGAAATTGAAATGAGGGTAGCGCTGGCTTGTCTACTCTCAGATCCTCCGATCATACAGAAATGCTTGGGGGATAACTTCTCGATGTCCGTGATTGGGAATGAAATGGCTGCGAGCCCACCGTCAAGCATTTTGGATGCATCCATCACACCTTCTCTCATTTGGCAGTACGAGGAGGGATTTTTGTCAAGCAGCACCGGGTCAGGTAGTGAGCCGGAATCTGATTCCACCGAGTCTGAAGAGTCAGAATCAGGTTCCAGCTCGTCTGAGTCTGAGTCTGAGTCCGGTAATCCTGGGGGTAATAACCCGGATACCGCAGTCCTGTCTAGGTCGTCTTTTTCTTTCTCTTTTGAGTCTGTTGTAACAGAGGAATCGAACGATTTAGATGTGCTTAATGAGAATGGAATGGCTGTGGTTTCTGAGTACTTTTCTGTGCCTTTGATTTATTGTATTAATCAGGACTTTCAAAATTTTGATGAAAATGACTAGGAAGAAATTCCTCCGATTTTACAACGTCTAATTGATCAAGAGCAGGAGAGATTTGTTAAACCCTTGGTTGATAAAATCACTACAGTTAATGTGGGTACTGAGGAGGACCCGCGGTTGGTCTAGATCGGGTCCACGTTGTCTTCGGAGGAGTGCGAGCGCTTAGTCACTTTATTAAAAGATTTCAAAGATGTTTTCACGTGGTCCTACGAAGACATGCCTAGAATCGATCTTGAGATTGTACAGCACCGGATCCCTCTTGACCCAGAGGCCCGACCCGTTAACAGAAACTCAGAAGGATCCGCCCGAACTGGGCTCTCAAAATTAAAGAAGAGGTCACCAAGCAAATTAACGCAGGGTTCCTGCTGGTATCTGAGTACCCAACTTGGTTGGCCAACATCATTCCGGTGCTGAAGAAGGATGGCAGAATCCAGGTATGCGTGGATTTCAGGGATTTGAATAGAGCCAGTCCGAAGGATGACTTTCCTTTGCCGCATATTGACGAGTTAGTAGATTTCACAGCGGGGCATGCTTTGCTTTCGTTCATGGATGGATTCTCAGGCTACAATCAGATAGTGATGGCACCTGAAGACCGGGAGAAGACTGCTTTCACCACTCCGTAGGGAACTTACTGTTATAGGGTGATGCCATTTGGGTTGAAGAACGCTGGAGCTACATATCAACGGGCCACGACCACGATATTACATGACATGATCCACAAAGAGGTTGAGGTGTATGTGGATGACATGATTGTCAAGTCCAAAGAAAGAGAGTGCCACTACACCGCCTTGCAAAAGTTTTTTTCAAAGGATCAGAGAATTTCGGTTGCGGCTGAATCCTCAGAAGTGTACGTTTGGTGTTACAGCAGGGAAAATGCTGGGGTTCTTGATTACACAGAGAGGTATCGAAGTCAACCCTTTCAAAATCAAGGCCATCTTAGAAATGCCACCACGAAAACTGAAAAGGAGGTGAGAGGCTTTCTGGGTAAAGTGCAATTCATAAGACGGTTTATCTCAAAATTAACCTTGACTTGTGAACCACTTTTTGGTCTCCTGAAGAAAGGAAAGAAGTTCCAATGGGACGGCTGGTGCCAAGCTGCTTTTGAGCAGATCAAGGAATACTTACAGAACCCACCTGTGTTGTCACCGCCTTAGCCGGGGAAACCGTTGATTTTGTACCTTTCAGTGACTGAAACTACGATGGGCTGTATGCTTGCGCAGGAATCAGAGGATAAAGTGGAGAAAGCTATCTACTATCTGAGCAAGAAGATGTTGGATTATGAGACCCGCTACACTCCACTCGAGAAGGCTTGTTTGGCCTTGGTATGGGCTACCAAGAAGCTGCGGCATTACCTGTTAGCTCACTCTGTAATGTTGGTTTCGAGATTAGATCTCATCAAATATCTCTTCGAGAAACTAGCACTTACGAGTAGGCTAGCTCGTTGGTTGCTTCTGCTTTCCGAATTCGATCTGAAATATGTGACTCGCAAGTCAGTAAAAGGGAGAGCGGTAGCGGAGTTCCCAGTCGATCACCCAGTGGAAGGGGATGAAGCAATTGAGTACTTATTCCCAGATGAGGCCATTTTGCATATCGACGATGAGTTTTGGACGATGTATTTTGACGGAGCGTCAAACCAGTACAGGTATGGGATAGAGATGTTGCTGATAGCACCCGACAAGTCCCGTATCCCTCTAGCATTTAAACTTCGGTTCAAGGTCTCGAACAACGAAGCAGAGTATGATGCATGCATTGCTAGTTTAGAAGCCGCCCTAGAACTAGGGCAAAACGGTTGGACGTCATCGGGGACTTGAACCTGGTTGTATCTCAAGCTAAAGGAGACTGAAAAGTCAAAGAAGAAAAGATGAGAATGTACCACCAGACCTTGGACCTGCTGATTCCTCGATTTGAGAAGCTGAACTTTGCTCATCTATTAAGAGAGAACAACAGGTTCGCAGATGCATTAGCAACTCTATCTTCTATGATAGACATCCCTTTGGAGTCCGGATGCGTCCGATCATCATTGACCAGAAGTTTGCGCTGGCCTACGAGTCGATTGCTGCCATAGAAGAGGTTCAAGATAAGAACCCCTGGTATTACGATGTCTGGAACTTCTTGGAGAAAGAAGCGTATCCACCAGGGGCAAATGCCAAGGATAAAAGGGCAATCAGAAGAATGGCTGCTCAGTTCATCATCTGTTGGGGTAAACTGTACAAGAGAGGTCATCTGGGAATGCATAAACTGTGTGTCGACGTCGAAGAATCGAAGAGCCTGATGGAGGCCATCCATGGAGGAGAGTGTGGAGCGCACATGAGTGGGGTGATGCTAGCTCGGAAGATTCTCAGACAAGGTTACTACTGGTCCACCATAGAGGAGGATTGTATCGGCTTTGTTCGACGATGCCACAAATGTCAGATCCATGCAAACCGCATGAACATCCCACCGTCGAAGCTATACAATATGACTTTGCCATGGCTATTTTCAGTTTGGGGAATCGATGTGATCGGGGCTATCACTCTGAAGGGGTCTAATGGACATGAGTTCATTTTGGTCGCGATAGACTATTTCACAAAGTAGGTTGAGGCCCAATCTTATGCGGTGTTGAAGGCTTCACATGTTGCAAAGTTCATCAAAAACAAAATCATCTGTCGCTACGGGGTCCCAAACGAGATCATTTCAGATAACGGTTCCCACTTTAAGAAGGAAGTGATTAACTTGTTGGAAAAATACAACATGGCTTTTCATAAGTCGTCCACATATCGACCGCAGACCAACGGAGCAGTTGAGGCCGCCAACAAGAACATTAAACACATTTTGTAGAAGATGGTGGAAACCTACCGGGACTGGCCAGATAAATTGCCATTTGCCCTGTGGGGCTACTGGACTTCAATTAGAACTTCTACTGGGGCGACTACGTATTCAATAGTTTATGGGATGGAGGCTGTTTTACCTATTGAAATTGAGGTTTCGTCGTTGAGAGTGCTGGCTGAGTGTCAGATAGCCAAAGCAGATTGGCAGCAGAGCAAATTTGAAGAACTCATGCTCTTTGAGGAGCGAAGGCTGAAAGCACTGTACCATGTTCAAGGCTATCAGCGTAGAATTGCCAGGGCTTTCAACAAGAAGGTTAAGTCTTGGAATTTGAAAGAAGGAGATTTGGTGCTCAAAGACAACCGAGCTCCCATCCATGACCCTAGGGGCAAGTTCAGACCCAATTGGGCCTGTCCCTACATCATCAAGTCTATTTGGTCAGGTGGAGCTGTCGTTCTAATGGACTTAGATGGCCTAGAGTTCTCACAGCCGATCAACATGGACAAGTTGAAGAAATATTACCCCTGAGAGGCTCGTTAGGCCGAAAACCCGAAAGGACGACCTAGGCAAAAGTTCGAGCATGAAAAATTTGAAATTACAAAAACTGAGCTCGCAAGGTTGAAAACCTGCAAAGGGCGGCTTTGGCAAAAGTTAGAGCGCAAAAGGTGAGGGTTAATACACGAGTGAACCTGAACCGAACTACGTAAGGCTTGATTCCCATCTTTGGGATATATAGGCAACTTCATCCTGAAGTCCAGCCATAAACACTTCCCCGATCAACTTTGTCCATGTGATCGCCTTGGTCATCTTTGTCTATTCAGCATTCAAGAGCTCGATTGTGATCTCCGGTGCAGTGCTATTCAGACTAAGGGCAACTTTCTAGTTGCTGGGATCTGGGTTGTACATCTCAGTGACAGATCTGAAGCGTGTCCAGTTCTGATCCATATCGAAAATGGCATTGAAAAGTTTTAATAAAAGTTGATGTTGCTTAAATTAATCTTTTTACGACTTAGACCATTTTTGGACCAAAGAGAAAATTTTCAGTACCCACAACCTTCAATTATATTGATTTCAGTACAGAATTCTCCTGCTCTTGCATACAAATTGAGGTTGCTTTTTATTACATTCATAAAGAAAAACTTGAAAGTACTGATTAAAGCAATAAATTCGGGGCATAGATAAGTCAGGTGTTCCTGCGCCCTCTCCCAGAGCTGGTCGAAGCTTCTGATGCCAAGCTGGGCCCAATCTGCGCCTCTTCATTGAGCCAATCTATGCACTCATCAGACAAAGTGCAACTGAAAGTGGGAGCGGGGGCTAGGAGCTCTCTAGTCCTCCATGCTGTGGCATATCGAGCAAGCTGCGCACCTCGGACCGGAAATGCAGCTGGGTATTCTATCCCCTCTGCTGGGCAAATCTAATCATGGCCAAACTGGCACTGGAACCGGAAAGGAAAGTAGAACACGCAGTGTGTCAGGCCAATCAACTGAATCCCAGGCTACCGAGACATGCTATAGCTCATTACTGGTAGATCGAGCCAAGGGCACTGCCAAGCAATGCGGTCTGCAGACAAATCGCACATCCAGTCAAACCACCATCCCTTATCAAGGGCATCGACTAGACGACGTCGGAAGAAGTAGTCGCGAGCTGAGTATGCTGGGCAAGAGTCCACAACCTGCAATTTGTCCATCAACCACACCTGGGGAGGGATGAAAAATGAGAGATTAAAGAATAGAGAGATGTACGATGAGAGAAAAGTGAGAAAAGGGCTTTGTGAGAAAAACCGAGCTCGAGGGTCGAGTGATGTGAGCAATATATATGTGAGATAGGGTGGAAAACATTACCTGCAGCAGTAGTGGACTCCCAGCAAATTTGGTCATCTCTCGGCGATGAAAAGTATCCAAGCCCATCAATGTCTCGCCCAATGACATGGCAATGTAGCTTTTGCCCTCCCTTAAGCCTTGGGCAACCTCGATCAACCGGACACTAGATCCTCCAAAGCCTGAGGCGAGCAAGAAATGAGATAGCATGCACAAACAAAGGGCATGTCGCCGAAAGCCTTGCCAATGATGGTCACCGCGGTCACCGGCATCGGAAAACCGACAAATCAAACTCGGAATATCCAGCATTCCGCCACAAATCAAAGATCAAGCGTCGTGCATAGTGAGCCCACACATTCGCCCTAAGGCTTGGGCGTGGCCGAAGCGAAGTTGGGGCAAGATTTCTTCGTTGCACTCGGATTCCATCAAAGCTTGGAAATCTTCGAAGGTAGGACACACCTCTTGCCCGCCAAAGCTAAAGACATGTGTTACCGGATTCCAAAACTTTACCGCGGCATGGAGGAACGGAAGATGTAGCAGAGTGCGACTCAGCGTGAATAGTGCATTTATGCGGAAGCCCCGGAAGTTTAACTTTTCTGAGCCGTCTAAGGTAGCAATCCAAGCTGTGAGATTTTGGATGATAAACGCCTTCATTTTGATGCAAAACTGAGATGAAATGAAAGAACCACGAAGCTGGAACTTTTATAGAGGATAAGGCACTGTTTGGAGGACATGTGTCAAAAATCTGGAGGTCACTGGGCCAAGTGGTCGGCCGGCCACTTTTTTTGGTCGGCCAGCCAGCTTTTCTGGTCGGCCGACCACCCCATTGGTCTCCAAGGCAGAAAGCTGGTCGGCCAGCCTTCTCTGGTGGTCGGCCATGGAGGAAAGTTGGTCTTTGGTCTTTTCCTAGTCTCTAGAAGGGAGCTCCTAGCATTTCCATATGTTGGGAGTAGGGGTGTGCATAATACCGCTGAAACCGCCAAAACCGCCAAAACCGCACCGAGCCGCACCGCCAAGGCAAATTCGTTATTATTTGCCAATCGAACCGCCGGTTTTTGGTAAGAAAAATGACAAATTTTAGTGACACTTTTATCAATCCGCCGGTTTTTATTTTTCTTCCAAACCGCACCGACCCGCACTGCTATTAAATCATGTTTTATAAGATTCTAAAAATTCTTTTTTACTTAAGTTTGCTTGTTGTTCCATACCTTAGAATATAGTATTACATTACTGCTCGTGAGGAATTCAAGATGTCAGTAATCCAAAATAAAGTTGGATTCCAATTCACTTTTCAATCTTTTTTTTTTTTTTTTTTTGGCCATGTTGCAAACTTGCATCAGCTCACTTTTCAATCTAAATACTTTTCAACAGTAAACATTTTCAATATATATAAACCCTGAATGATATTAATTTTATGTATTGTATTTGATCATTGTAGCTTCCACAGATGCTTGTAATGAACTGATGGCATAGTCGTTGATGTTATCATGTTGTTGCTACACTTGCTACATCAGAAGAAAACTTCGCAAGATGCTTAACATCACGGTATCTCTCGTCTTTTTTTTACTCTTTGATTTAAGTTTTGTAATTTGAATTATATTTTTTATAAACCGCCAATCCGCCCGAACCGCCAAGGCCAATCCGCCATTATTTGCCAACCGAACCGCCGGTTTTTGATAAGGAAAATGGCAAATTCTAGTGACACTTTTATCAATCCACCACCCGCCATACGGTTTCTATTTTTCTCTCAAACCGCACCAACCCGCACCGCGCACACCCCTAGTTTGGAGTGTTGAAGGTCCAAGTCTACCTCTGTTTCGGGTGCATTCCGTCGCCCGGTTTGTCCGAAGTGCATTTGCTTATCGAGTTGTTGTTCTTTATTTATCGAGTTGTTGTTTAAGTTTTGTTTATTGAGTTGTTAAGTTTGCTTATCAAGCCGTCGAGTTGTGTACATCGAGTTGTTACTCTCTGTTTATCAACATTGTCATGTTTTGCTTATCGAGTTGTAAACTTGCTAAGGTTTTTGTTGTTTCTTAGCGAGTTATGTTGTTTAGTTTGTTGCGTCGATTCACTACCTGACTTGGTGATATACAATGCTCAATTTTCATTCAATCTCATTTTTGTGTAGAATGATGCGATGCGATGCTAAGAATACAAAATACAACACTTTTTGAACAAAAAGCTGTTTCATTCCATCATAACTTCTTTTGTTACAACATTTTACAACAAGGGTGCCAAGTTTTAAAGAAAATAAAACTGCCTAAAAGATGATGTGCTACAACTACTAGTAATAAAAGAAAACAAAGCAGGAACATCTACATTAGTGCTATCAAGCGCAAGATTGAGAGGCCCTCTTCATCCTCTTCGGCTGAGCAACCCATGCGCCATCATCATCTGAATCAGAGTTGCCGTCCTCAGAATCCTCCTCGGCATCACCTCCACTCTCAGAGCCGGGACCAGAGTCCTCCTCTCTGCCTGCAGATGTCTCTGACTTAGGATGCGCAGACTCCTCCTCCTCCTCGCTAGACTCCTCATCATCTCTGATAGGCGCTCTATGCCTGCCTCGGCTGCGAGTCGAATCTCCTCTCCCAGCTCCTTGAGAAGGCCTGGATGGCTCAGCCTGTAACGGTGGCATCTGAAAAAAGAGGGCAATTTGAATACATTAGCCGACATGTATACCAGATACAGAGACAAGAAAGCTACATGGAATGGGTGTATGTAGATACAATATATGAATGTGGTGTGTGTCAGATACGCTCTACACATGCAATCAACCAATGCAATGAAATGGTCAAATTCAGCATGTCATCAGAAGTATAATAAATGCAAGGAAATTGAAAAGTACCAAAACACCGGCAATGAACAGCTGCGTCTCCCTCCGCAGGACCATGCTCTCGAGTGAGCCCACCACTCCGAGTAACCTGTCGCAATACTCGATGGGAGGCTACAGATGCAAGTGCAAGTTATCAGTGAATGAATAAATGTCCAAATATCTGAGTGATAAATCAAAACTGTAAAGCATACCGGTGGTGAGTCAGGGTCTCTAACGTATCGGTGATCAGGCAATGAAGGCTCAAATGGGATCGGGTAAGATGTCCCGTATTGCCATCCTATCAACTCGGTCGGAAGATCAGGCCATCCAGCGTGCTGATAAGTCGGGGGAATCGGGGGAATCTGTCTAGCCCCACTCCTCGATATACCGACCCTGCTAGTTGAAGGAGCATCTGCAGCCCGGGCTCGAGCTGACGATGACGCACCAGCAGCCCTCCTCGTAGGAGTACGGATACCTGTCAGTGGGGGCATCAGGTACGTATGGTGGTAAGTCGCGTACTCCCCATTCTCCGTGTGCAGGATCGCGACGTCAACCTCCTCGGGAGTGAGTCCCTCAGTGGACCGCATGTCCTCTAGAGATGCTGAGTGGATCCTCTGATCAGGGACGCCCATCATCTGACGCATGAAGCGATCTCCCAGAAACCAGGCCCTGCTAACCGGCCCCTCAAATAAAGTCCTGTATAGAGAAGAGGCCCACCCCCCAGGGAATCGAAAACGGATATCTCCTTCCAAGGTCGCCCAGGGCTGCCAAGTGATCTGTGGATAACCAGTGCATGAGCTGATTAGATATCGTAAATATGCAAGATGAATCAAAGCTGAAAACATGAAGAACCGAGAGTTCTGAATTACCTCGGTCGCCCGCACCGTATCAAAGAACTGCCGCAGGTAAGGTAGAGTCTCCCGAGCCCTCGGCCGGTACCAGCCCTCAAATACTTGAGAGTAAGGAATCACAAGAGGCACTTCCACCTCGAGCTCCGGGGCTAGTGTCAGAAAGTATGCGTAAACCCATAGCTGTGGAAAACAGGACAATAGCCATCAGAATATAGAATGTACAAAGAATACAGAATGTAGAATACCGAATGTAAGGTGTACCATGTGCAGTGTACAACTAATGAAAAATAGGAATGTAAATCAAGAGGGCAGAAAGTACCTCCCAGGCTCTCCAGTAGCCACCAACTATGCTCCCCCGCCCGCGGGACGTCGCACTCATGTAACAGTAAAGGGTAGTAAGGCCAGCACCACCCCAGTCATATTGGCTGACCTGTGATAGGTCCACTAAAGCACTGAGCAGATACAGTCCAACTGTGTTCCCCCTGTCGGAGAACAAAGTGGTCCCAAGGAGGAACATCAAAAACCCTCGAGCATACTGCCCTATCTCCTCAAGAGTCCCGGGTATAGTCCCCCTGTATTGCACGGGAAACCAGGTGTACCTGACTCTACCCGAAGATCTATCAATCGGTAGGCAGGCTCCCGGCAGATGAATCCAAGCCGCCTCCCACTCGCCCATGTCTGCGTCATAGGGGACCGGTCGGCCGGCCACATCAAGGCCAATCAGCATGGCAAAGTCAAACGGGGTCATCGTCATATCCCCAGTAGTCGAAAAGTGGAACGAGTTGGTGGTGTCCCACCATCTCTCCACAAGTGCCCCCATCAAGGTCCTGCTCGTCGGGTAACGTGATAGCCCCGCGCAGAAGGGTCTAAACCCTGCCTCGTCAACCATATGACGAACGGTCTCTGGGAGCTCCGCATACCACTCCCTAGCGATAATCGAGCCATAGCCTCGTGCAGAACGAGAAGATACCTGCATTCAGAATTAGCAGATGTATTCAGTTTGCAAATGAAATGTATGAAGTAAAATGGACTATGTGTTTAGTACGAGCTGCGTGTTCAGAAATGAAGTAAATGAACTGTGCGTTCGGTATAAGCTACGGGCAAATGAAGTAAACGGACTGTGTGTTCAGTATAAGCTACGTGTTCAAAAGTGAAAAATGCAGGCTGCGTGTTCACACAAAAAGTTTGAGCTGCGTGTTCAGATTTCAAAAATGTGGGTTGCGTGTTCACAACCAAAAACATGAGCTGCGTGTTCAGAAATTCAAGTGCTTAAGTTGTGTGTTCAAAATGCAAACAGAATGCTGTGTTATAGACTGAGTGTTCATAACAAGCTGTGTGCCAACTTAACAAAATACTGTGTTATGAGCTGCGTGCCAAATAAACAGAAGTATGGTGTGTAAATGTGTTCAGAACGAGCAGATAAAAAATACATATCGAAAGCATAGAATGTGCAGGAAATGCAGAATACATTACGAAAAATGTAAAAGTGAAGTACATACATCTCGTGCCTGATGAGAGAGATAAGACTCTGGCTCTCGTAGTAGCAGATCCGCGGGTGCTCGGCGATCAAAGTCAGTGAAGTGATAGAAAGTGGTCAGAGGTAGGACGTGCTCCTAAGGACGATACCTCTCGGGATCGAAAGGCCGAACTCTCAGAGGCAAGGACATGATGTCTGGCTCATCCCCGGCACCTGGAGGACCTCCACCATGATGAAAATGACCCGCCATTTGAAGAAATCTGCACAAATGAGCAAAAATGAGCAAAATGAGCCAAAATTAGAAAAAGTCAACAAAAGTCAACTCTCGGGAAATGAAAAAGTCAACAAAAGTCAACTCCCGAGAAAATGTTCCAAATTTCGAGACAAACTTACCTCAAGCGGTGAAAATGGAAAAAGAAGCTCCAAAATCAAATTTTAATCGGTTCAAAGTGAAGAGAACTGAAAGTTTTCGTGAAACAACTTTGCATGGGGCGTTGGAAAACGCATATAAAGCGCAGATCTGAGGGAGAAAATGGTCTAGGAAGGAAGAGGGACTGATTTCGGACTTGGAGTTGTGAGCAACAGTGTTTGGGATGTGTGTACTTAAAGATCCAAGCATGAAAAGACAAAACTGCCCCGGATTTAGCAAAGTGGTCGGCCGACTAGATTTTATGGCTGGCTGACCACCCTGTGAGCAAAAACTGGTCGGTGTTCTTCCTGGATGGTCTCCCAGGTCCCTTTGTTCTCCCTGTGAATTTTGGTGATGATTGGAGTCCCCGGCTCTCGAGAAAGTACAAGAAAAGTGCACTTTTCGACGCGAAATGTCTCCGTGGGAACTTCGATTCAAGTCTTCGAGGTGTGACCTGTTGTTATTCGCCAAGAGCAAGGTGTATCCTTTCGAGTACGTTGTAACCCCTCCGAGAGGTGAATTGGAGGTCGTGTTTGAGTTGCCCTCTTTGAGGCTTGCACTTCTTTACTCAGCGTTTTGTTTCAAGCATGCTATTAAAGTTATACCTCTCCTGCATTGTTATGCACTTTCTTTGCTTGCGTTGTCGCACACGCCATTCCTGTTTCACACATTGCATGCGTTGTCGCGTATGCTTTACTTACATGTGTTCAATTGCTACTTCACACATTGCATGCATTGTCGCGTATGCTTTACTTACATGTGTTCAATTCCGGTTTCACACATTGCATGCGTTGTCACGTATGCTTTACTTACATGTGTTCAATTTCTACTTCACACATTGTATGCGTTGTCGCGTATGCTTTTCTTACATGTGTTCAATTTCTACTTCACACATTGCATGCGTTGTCGTGTATACTTTACTTACATGTGTTCAATTCCTGCTTCACACATTGCATGTGTTGTCGCGTATGCTTTACTTACATGTGTTCAATTCCTGTTTCACACATTGCATGCGTTGTCGAGTAAGCTTTACTTACATGTGTTCAATTTCTACTTCACACATTGTATGCGTTGTCGCGTATGCTTTACTTACATGTGTTCAATTTCTACTTCACACATTGCATGCGTTGTCGCGTATGCTTTACTTACATGTGTTCAATTTCTACTTCACACATTGCATGCGTTGTTGCGTATGCTTTACTTACATGTGTTCAATTCCTACTTCACACATTACATGCGTTGTTGCGTATGCTTTACTTACATGTGTTCAATTTCTACTTCACACATTGTATGCGTTGTCGCGTGTACTAACTGCATTGCATTTCAATACCAAGTTGAATACATGTACCGAGTTGCATTTCACATGACATTCTAGAATAGCCGAGCCTATTTTAATTCTATTTTCGCATGTGTTGCATTAGCCATCTTAACATAAACTAGGATCATGCATAATTTCTAACTAGTTTCTTGTTTTGGCTCGGAGTACACTGTGAGTGTTTACGCTTTAGCATACTGCACGTGTGTTAATGTTGCCATGAAAGCATGCTTGCCATGAGGTTAATTGCTTACGTGATTAACTGCCTGAATGCCTATGGGTGAAGGTTGGATTACTTGAATTGGAACAATTCATCAAATCCACATTTTAGCCTACTTGCGAGTAGCAAACTTTAAACCATTTCCCAAACAAACGGATATGCGATGCTTTGTTCCAAATTAGGTGATCTAGTATACACTTGTTTGTTGTGCGCATCATGTAGTAAGATTAGCTAATTAACCGGAATAAGAGCACATGTATTTTCAAAAACAAGATATCATGTTTAGTACAGGCCGATCTTTGATCGGGTGAGCGGGGGTGCTCATAGATGACCTTCCCCAATCGTACCCAAGTTCCAGAGCCGAGACAACTTTGGTGATGACGGACACGTGGCCTTAGGCACGAGTCAAGGTTTCCTAAATTTCCCCAAAATAAAATATTTAGGTGACGACTCTGTATCTGGCAAAGCAGTCCATGTTTGGCACTTCTTTATAAAAATCAATTTTCCAAAGCGATTTGCCGGATTTGGACTCTTCGGTGATTTATCGGTCTTACATCGCACATTGTAAGATTAGATTCAGAACTGTGACATTTGAGTCCAAACTGTAGTAACAAAGCCCAAGGGGGTGCGTCTACACCCCCTTATGCCTTTTTCCACATTCGGAGTAGGGTGGTATGGAACCATTTCCTTGACTAGAACTGTTTGTTGACCCTGTATTTTGCTTTTTATTCAATGAACTGTTCCGGCCTTTCTTAAACTTGAAGCCCCGTCTCTTACCGCACCACTCAGTCGCTGGTGTTTCAGTCTGTTTTAATGCCTCGATATTCGACTCAGCTATTATCGCTCGGTCAAGAACATCCACATATTTAAGCAGTTTCAAGACATTGATTCGATTAAGTATTTCTACATTGAGCCCGCTTTCAAACTTCCTGGCCTTTTTATAATCAGTGTCCACCATGTCTGGTGCGTATTTGGCGAGTTCAGTGAATCTTGATTCATATTCAGCTACTGACATGGTGCCCTGTTTCAACTGTTCAAATTCAGTCACTTTGCGATCCCTGACACACTGAGGAAAGTATTTTTCAAAGAAGGCTTCTTTAAATTGAGCCCAAGTCATAGCATTACTGGTGTCATGAACAAGCATCCACCATCGTCTAGCCTCTTCCTATAAGGTGAAGGTAGCCAGTAATACCTTGTGTGCCTCCGAACAAGGAAACACTCAAACAATTTCTCAGTTTCTAGAACCCATGCTTCGGCCTTTAGTGGTTCAAGGCCTCCTTGGAATGATGGTGGTTTCATTTTGCTGAACTTCTGTGTCAAAGCAATTATATCATCATTAACATTTGGTTTTGGCTGTACTGGAGGAGGTGGGGGCTGTTGGTTCTGTTGTTGCCTTATGGCCTCAGTCAACAGTTAAACCGTTCTTTCTAACCTTGCCATTCTTGCCTCAGATGATTCAGATTCATCGGTATTTCTTACATTCTCCATTTCACTATAAGCAATATGGTAATAATAAACACAGGAAGTTGCTGACTTAAGCACATTAGCACATATATTCATATCGTGGCCACACACACTTTTTCGTGCTCATGCAATGCCCTAATTACTTTTCTAGGACATCATATCGCTCATTTGGACATGTGTGTGCGGTATAACTCGTGCTTGGTATCGCTCTGATACCACTCTGTCACGACCCAAACCCGCCCCTATGGGTTTAGCATCGCAACCGGCCAGTAATCCGTGATTATCAAAGGCCTGCTTAACAATAATGACAGTAATACAGAGTAAGAGGGCTGGCGGAAGCCAAACAGTAAATGAAAGATGTCCAATGAGCTGTGACAATGCAAAAAGACTTTATATAAACAAGTCACATTTATAACCAAAACATATATACAAACATCATATACATAATCATCCAGGTTAGGGACCTAATCCTTTCACCGTAACTGTACAATCAAGTCCTAAACACTTATTACAAAATAGAGATAGAATGGTGAGACTGAGACACCCCAAAAATAGCCTTAGCTTGAACGGACTTGGGACCTTGAAGTGAGGCACAAAGGTTGGCTTGACAAAACGGGAGCTTAACTTGACGCTCCTAGCTTCGGTCCGGTGCCTGGACACCTACATATAAATATAAACAGTGAGCTAAAGTCCAGTGAATAACATATGTGTAAAGGGGTTTAGAATGAAAGTCCTTTCAGTAATCAAACAGTCAATTGTATCAGTAAATCAGTTGTTCAATCAGTGGCTCATACTTCATGCCATAACAGTTATTTAGAAACTATAATAGTCATATGTGGTACATTCAATAGCAAAACAGTATAGTAGGTCTTGACAGACTGAACAGTCAGTTGATGGCCATCAAACAGTAAACAGTAGTGGTTCCAAACATTGGAGCCGACAGAGATCTCTGTAACAGTAGCAGTAACAGTAACAATAAGTTGCTATGGATGCCACGAGTACAGTTTACAAATAGGACAAACATTCATTCAGTAAACAATGTCATTTCAGGAAGCAGTACAGTCGATCATTCAGAAAATAATCATAATTGAACATATCTTTACGACATCGTTACTCACAGAGTACTGGGCTATAGGCAAACTAATGAGCGTCCTCGGATGCCAACCCTACACAATTGCAGAATGAACACACACTAAGTTGCACACTTGGGATTAATAGCTTAGCCCCTAAACTTGACTTGGTGTGGTTCTATAACATTATCCTCATTAAGATGCCTTAAACTTGACCTATGAATGCCTAGGATGAAATGAGGATGCAAAATGTACTTTAAAACACTTTTCAAAATTTGCTGAAACCGAGGACCATGCTCGAGCGGACATGCAGACAATGAATCCCTGCTCAAGCGTGACTTTCTTAGCTCAAGCGGGCTACAAACTCAAGAAAAGTACTGGTTGCAAGATATTCACGCTCAACAGACGCTTAACCTCCGCTCGAGCGTGAGACTCAGGTCCTCGCTCGAGAGTGAATTCTCTCGCTCGAGCGGACTACAAAACACATGAACTTCTGGGCATATGCATTTCACGTTACTTTATACGCTCGAGCGGAAGTGCATGTACTCAGAGTGTACGCTCGAGCGTGAAGTCCTCCGCTCGAGCGTGGATCAAAAATCTGGATTTCCAGATTGATCCCCAAGCACAAAAACTCAACCTAAAAGCTTCAAACTCGATTCTTCGGGCAAATTTTCTGGAAAACACTTAAAAACCCCATAATAAACATGTTTCAAAGATCAATTTATGAAATCAACCCCAAAGGTGTGATAATGGAACACAATTTTAAATGAAACTTCAAGAACATGATGTAAATATAACATGCATGTGTTCATTTGAACTCAAAGCTTCCAACATGATCAAATGAGTCAATCCCTCCAAAAACATGATGAATTCTTGAACTACAACTAAAATATGAACTTGCATGTAAGAATTTTCATGAAAACGACCTCAAAATCCCATGATATGGACATGCATGCATGAATGAACTCTTAATTTAACCCATTAAGCTAATTCTTGGCTCAAATCACTAATCTTTCCATGAACCATGCAAGTAACAACTCAAATTCATAATCAAGAGGGTGAATTTCCTACCTTAGGTCTTGAATTCCAAGTATGGAAGCTTAATTTTGCAAAACCTCTTCAAATCTTCTAAGTTCAAGCAAAGTTTCTAGTTGAATTCAATTCTTTCCTCACACTCTCTCTCTCTCACGGTTTTGGGTCAAGAAGATGAAGTGAAGAAAGATGCTAAACAATGTAAAGGTGAGAGAAATAGTGGCCTAGCATAATCCACTCAATGACAAAAGTATAGTAAATGCAAACTAATGTGGTTTAACTTTATTTAATCTAATTTAATCATTCAAATTGAATTTTAATTAATCCTACCATAAAATCACATAAATCCTAATTAGCATATAACACTAATCAGTTTCTGATTCGGTCGCCTATAAGGCTTTCAATTCGCAATTCGAAATAAAAACACGAACAGATCGTTCAGAAGCCAAACAGATGGAAATGCATTTAAAACAATACACTTAAACAAACAATCTAGGATTTCACTCTAATCATTCACTTATCGTGCTCAGTGTAGACACCCCATTTTTTGACCGACCTTAAGACTCAGACGTCATCGATTAAGCGCTCGGTGGTGGTGCATGTTGTGCTCGTTTTGAGTCTCCGGAGTTTTGGCTCGAGAGCCTTGCCTCCGGGCCTCGAAACTTTTTATGCTTCGCCTCGGTTTGTGGACCAGGTCTTGCTTTCTCGTCCCGGAGGGAGGGAAAGGTCTTGTAGACCATCTCTCAGTAGCCATAGGCTAGTTTTTGTGGTCGCAGGCCACTGTTCCCGTTTGGAGACCAATTTCCGATTTTCGGAGCCGTCGGTCGTACGCCTCGGCTCGGGAACGCTTAACAGTCTCCGTTTGCCCCAATTTTTGGCACACACCTTGTTTCCTCTCTCTAGAGGGACACTGTGGCCCGGGAGACCACCTTTTTTTGGTCGCACATCATTTTCGATGCTTAACAACCTGTTTTCGGAGCACCCGGCCGCGCGTTTTGTCTCCCGAACCCTCGTTTTGCATCGGTGTTGGTTCATTTTTGACGTGAACCTTGTTTTCATTGTTTGGAAGGTGGTACAAGGGTGGGAGACCACCTTTTCTCTTGGAGACCACCTCTCTCCCCGCTAGCCGGTTTTCTTGTTAGGAAGCTGGTCTCCTTGGTCTTTGAGCCACATTTACTGGTCTCCCACCATACCACTAGCTTGCATTCAGTTGGGAGACCACCAAATGGGGCTGCCGACCACTTGACCCTTTTGAACTAGTCGGCCAACCAGGAGAAGTGGCGACCGACCACCTGAACTGGTCGGCCTGCCTCCCCTAGTTTTGTCTCTGTGAGTGTGCCAGCTGTGCCAGCTGGAAGGCATGGACTGTATCCTCCATACATGTGTATGGAGGATCTTGAGCCTTGGTTTTTAGCTTCTTGAAGAAGCTTTGGCGTTGGATCTCTATAAGAGAGACCCTCCTCTTCCTTTGTGAGGGTTCAGAAATTGGTCTAAGGCTTGTGCATACACTTCCCTCTATATCTCTTTGTTTTGGTTCAAAAGGTTCTTGTTCTTGACCTATTACACCACACCTCATAGCCACACACCTCCACCATTGCTCTAAGTTCTTGGAGGGTCTTGAGAGGTCTCAAAGAGTTGGTTTTGGGCTGGAAAAGTTGCTGTCTTGCTGAGCTTCAAGGGTAACACACTTTTTCCCTCTTTTAGGCTTTATTTTGATCCATCTCTTAGCCTTATTTGCATGCATATTTGAGCCTTGTTGTCAACTGAAAAAAGTCTTGTTTTGAGGTCCTTTTGATGTTTGTTTAAGGTCATTTTGTTGTTGGGGGTCATCTACCCCCTTGCTGCTTCATTTGCCTTGTTTTAAGCTATGCCATAAAGCCTTGATTTAATATTTGCTTGGCCTTCCTACCACTGAAATCCAGTGGATTTTCAGTGGTGACGATGTGGTTTTGAGGGCCTAAATCAGAAGGGGGTGACCCTCTCTCTTGTTGTCTTGTTTACTAGTATTTTTGGCCTTACAAAGGAGCCTTCATTTGCACACCTCCAGGCCTTGTTTCAGGCCCTTTTTAGTGAGTTTTAGGGCCTACCTAGGCTCTGCCTAGAGTTGGTTTTGTCACCTTGGGTGTGTCTCTTGCATGTGTAGAATAACCCCTCTTATAGCCTATCAAATGAGCATGTCATTCTTGCATGCATTGATCATGTTTCAGTGGGTTTTTGGGCTTTATTTGGCATGTCATGTCTCTGAATTTTGCTGGTTTAGTGGCCTCTTGAATGCTTCATATGCTTGTAGTGTAATCCATGTTCACTAGCTCACATTGCATGTTGTTTTGGCCCTTGATTCTAGCATATTTTGGCCATGTTCTAAACTGACTTTATTCATGATTTGGGCTGCCTTAGCTCTGTTTTGAGGTCCCATGGTCGAATGATGCTTGCCATGCATGCTTGTAGTGTAATACCCTTGCCTAGCCTCGAGTTTTGAAGCCTCATGCATGCTTAACTTGAGTCGTTTTCATGTTTTGGCATCATTGAACATGTTATTTCAGAGCTTATACTTGTGCCATATTCCCATGTTTTCCACTCTTTAAATGCGTTTGAGAGTCGTGCTTGTATGCCTCATTTTTGGGCTATTGCATGAGCTTTATTTTTGTGCATTGCAAGCTATCATCTTAGTCCATTTTGTTACTATTTTGGACCTGCATAAGGACTGTTTGGGATTGGTTTGTTCATTTGGGCATTGTTTTGCATACCTCTAGTGTAATGCACTTCACTACTTTCGGTATTTGTGCCATCCAACATGCATCGGGTGAGTTGTTTGCATGATTCGGAACCATTTTGTATGCCATTCCAGAGCTGAAATATATGCCATTGTGTCCCATGTTTCATCATTTCCATACCCTTGGAGAGTTGTATCTTGTGCCCTTGGCTTGGAGCCTTTACATTGTGCATGCTTGTGTGTGTCTTGTTGCTTTGATTTCATCATCCATTGGCCACTGATTTGGGTGTGGCCGAGGCCCATCTATCTTGGTTTAAGTCCATCTTGTATTGTGTATGCCCTATAGTCCATGTTATCGCATGTTTGATCATTGCATTGCGTATACCTCGTTCATAACATTGCGTATGTTAGTGCATTGTGTATGCATGTCACATGATCCATGTGCATTGAGTATGCCATTGATTAGTTCATAGCATTGTGCATGCCATTTGCATGCTTGCATGTCATTCCGTGCATCTTCTCATCACTTAGTTGCATTACATTTAGATCGCATACTGGAGTTGCATTTGTCCATACATTGTTTGTTGCATTGTGTTTGGGGTAAGGTTTAGTCCAAACACGGGAAACGAGGGACGTTTCGTACTCAAAGTGACGAAACGTGCCTCGATTCTTGGTCACCGATACTCTTGACTATCCATGATAGAGTTGTTGGCTTTAGGTGTTTACATGTGCATTCATTTCAGATTGAGTCGTGCAATTCGACTCCTCGGCCATCATGCATCGAGATGCGTGATTGATGACATGAGGATCGAGGACTACACTCCCTAGAGCTCATGCAATGACGGGGAGAGTGGTCGGGCACACATATGTTGAAAATACTTTGCCTTCTCTCTCTCTCTTGCCTTTATTGCAGAAAATGCAGAAACCAGGAGAAGAAACTGGTCGACTGATCAGGTTTTCTGGCAGGCCGACCACCTTTTCTGGCTTTCACCACCAAGGGTGGTCGGTAGGTGGTCTCCAATGCCTATAGCTGGTCGGCAGCCTTCCCCTAGATTCCCAGGGTGGAGTTTCATCTCCTTGGAGCTTTGTGCAAGTTTCTGAGTTCAATTGCAAACAAAGGCGAGTTAAGACATCGCGATGGATTTCCCGACAAGGCGACTCGGGCATGCATACATCCTTTATCATTCGGAACAGAACTGAGGCAGTCCATTTCATGTAGCTTGCATGCTAATTTATTTGCTTCCTTAGTTTAATTTGTTAATTAATTAATGTTGTGTAATATTTAGCTGTAATTCATTATTCATTTCGGTTGTGTAATAACTAGTTTAATTAGCTTAGATTAGCTAGTTGGTTCTGTATTATTTATTCGGACCCTCCGCGAGAGGGCGAACTTTGTAATAAGTGTGCGTGTGTGTGATGCATGTCTTCCAACCCCACGTCTTTCTCCCTTTTATTTACCAACTTATGATGGTTAGTTTTAGGGCATGTTTCAATTAGCATCTATATGTTCGCATGTTTGCATTCATTCATCTATATTGCATGCACCGGGCTCGGCGCATCATGCTAACTGCATTGTATTTCAATTCCAAGTTGAATACATGTATCGATTGTTGCGTCGCATATGCCATCTTTGAATAGCCGAGCCTATTGTAGTTGCATTTTTGCATGTGTTGCATTAGGCATTCTTAGCATAGTTAGGATTCATGCATGATTTCTAATTAGCTTCTTTCTTTAGCTCGAAGTACTCGGTAAGTGTTTATGCTTTAGCATCCTTGCATGTGTGTGAGTGATTGCCATGATAGCATGCTTACCATGAGGCTATGTGCTTATGTGATATAACTGCCTGAATGCCTGTGGGTGAAGGTTGGGTTGCTTGAGTTGGAATAATTCGTCGAAACCCGTATTTTAGCCTACTTGCGAGTAGCAAACTTCAATCCATTTTCAAAACAAACGGATATGCAATGCTTTGTTCCAACTTAGGCAATCCAGTCTATACTTGTATGTTGTGCGCATCACGTAGCAATTCTAGGCTAATAAATCGGAATAAGAGTGTATGTGTTTTCAAAAACTCGATATCATATTTAGTAGTGGCCGATCTTTGATCAGGCGAGCGGGGGTGCTCATGAAATGACCTTCCCCAATCGTACCCAAGTTCCCGAGCCGAGGCAACTTTGGTGATGACGGACACGTGGCCTTAGGCACGAGTCAAGGTTTCCTAAATTCCCCCAAAACAAAATATTTAGATGGCGACTCTGTATCTGGCAAAACAATCCATGTTTGGCACTTCTTTCTAAAAATCTGTTTTTCAAAATGATTTTCCCGGATTTGGACTCTTTGGTGATTTATCAGTCTTGCATTACACTTTGCGGGATTAGATTCAGAACCGTAACATCGAGTCCGAACTATATTGAGTCCAATGAACAAAACGGGATTTTCCCGGGACGTTCGAGGACGTCTACACTCAGTCACACTTTAACACTAATCAGAGGTGAGGGTTGTCACACAATTCCTCCACCATATGGGTACTTTGCCAATTGATGTAGTGTGGATGATACAGCTTTCATCTGATGAAGCCAGGGCCTTCCCAATAGCAAGTTGAACGTTGCGGGAACATCCATGACATGAAATTCAGCTTCGTGCTCAGATGGACCCACTGTTGTTTGTACTTTGATTGTCCCCATCACTTCCCGACTAGTATTATCATAGGCCCGGATCAATTGACTAGTGGGCGTGAAATCTGCTGGCTTTAGCCCAATTGCATAAGCAATGCGTGTAGGGCAGACATTGATGGCTGATCCGGTGTCAATCAAAACAATCGAGATTCATTTCTTTCCGCATTCCAGTGATATGTACAGAGGCTTATTATGTTCTAATCCTTCTGTTGGCAGCTCTTTGTCAGCAAAAGTTATTGCTGGGATGGTTTCTCTTGGGGTGATTAATGACACTAACTGCTCAGGAGTGGTGTCAATTGATAGCTTAGCCTTGTTCAACATTGACAACATTGCCTGTCGATGTTCTCGGGAAGCCATGAGAAGTCCCCAGATGGAGATGTTTGCTTGGATCTTTTTTAGCTGTCTTAAAACCAGGTTTTCTTTTGCTTCTTTCTCCTTCTCTTTCTCTTTCTCTTTCTCTTTATCAATGTCTGTATCTTTGCCCGAGGATTCACCTTGGTCTAGTTGTGGAGGTTTAAAGTAACGCCCACTCCTAGTTAGGTGATCAATTTCTTCAGAATACCAAGTCTCATCAGGCAAAGTACTACCCCACTCATCATCGGTGTGAGCGAGCTGTAGATCGCTATCATCCCACCATTCACCTTTGTTAACCGAAAGACAGTTATCAGGCTCTGCATGAATCATTCCCACGTTATACTCTAACAGACTTTCTGATTCTTCTTCTCTCTTGGAACCCCTTTCGTTGCCACTGTTTTCAAACTTTCTAGCGTTAGTTTTTGGTTCATCATTTTTTCCCTTAGTTTTCCCATCAGAACCTTCATCATCGCTTGCCCAACCGTGAGTAGCATTGAAACTTCTTGGATCCAATTCCTCAAAGAATTTGAGATTGTCCAAGTCTTCTTCTAGATTGGCCAAGTCATCTAATCCCTGTTCATGCATATCTTCTCTAACGACATTGATGGTACATGAGTTGAGTAAGATAACTTCCGGTTTCAACTGGCCAACAGGTACTATGTATTTGTTGGGATCATATCCTTTTTCCGGTAGTTTTCCAGTCTCAATCACTGGTACTTCGATTATGTCTTCTTTGGATCCTTCTTTTGATACGGCCTTTTTTTCCTCAGTTTGTAACACCACCACCACTATGGTCTGTTTTAGCTTTGGCTGGGTTAGAGGTGCATCCATCATACATAAATCAATGCTCTCTAGAACGTATACCTTGGGTTTGGGTAGATGGACAGGTGTGATATATATACTAGGGTTAAAGGTGGGAATGAGTGTATGGATATGGTTGAGGTGAGGAGGTGGTCGATTTTTGTCATGGGGTGGCAACGGGTTGGTGGTGACATTGGGTTTTTGTGGTTGTGGAGGAGCTATGATCTTATTATCAATGAGGTTTTGGATTTCATGGCAAAGGCGAAAACAGTAGTCAGTGTCATGTCCCGGCTGTTGATGAAATGCACAGTATTTGGTAGGGTCGTGTTTGGCTGGTTGAGGATCGGGAAGAGGTCGGGGGTCTAGAGGCTTAAGATACCCTCTTTCTATCAAGATTTTCATAGCTTTGGCTGGGGACATGTAAAGAGGGTTAAAGGTTCTGGTCGTGGTTCGGGTTGAGTTGGTTGTTTGTGGACTGGCATTGGCAAATGGGTCGGCCATTTTGGCAGTGGTGGTAGTGATTGAATTGACCTCAGAAGGACTTACAACTGTACTACTATTAGTAGTAGCATTGGAACTGCAACCAAAAGACTTCCGAATAGGTTCCTTATCATCCACAATGATTCCTTGTTTGATGGCATCCTCTATCTGGACTCCTATTTCATGTAAGTCATTAAAAGTGAAGAGCGGGAGGACTATCATTTTTTGTAACATCTATCCATGTAGATTTCTGACTATCATACGGATTTGGTCTTTTTCAAGTGGTCTGTTGGTCATCATTGCTGCTTTTGCCCTCCATCTGGTGACAAAAGCTACAAAACTTTCATTAGGCTCTTGGCGAGTTGCCTCCAAATCCCGAGTAGTTACCTCAATCTGGGTGTTGTAAGAATATTGGGTGATGAAAGCCTCAGCTAACTTCTCCTAATTTTGTTTCACCGAGTCTTCTAACTTGGCATACCAGATGGCAACCACTCCTGACAAAGTTCGTCCGAACAAAGAGAGCTTTTGCGGACGAGTCAAACCCATAGGCTTTAAGACATCAAAGAATAGGCGAATGTGCACCATTGGGTCACCGGAGCCATCAAACCTATCAATGTGTGGCGTTTTGAACCGTTTTGGCAACTTCATAGCTGTTTCAGTGTACCCGTCTTCGATGTCTGGGATTAAATTGACTCCTTGTGACCTTTTGAAAAGTTTTTCCAACTTGGACAGCTTCAACATAGTTGGGTCAAACTCAGGTGCTTCGGAGGGAAAGACCCCTCTCGCCGGTTGTGGAAGGGGAAATGATCCTCCTAAAGTTTGTGCAGGAACCCTCAAATCTTCTGGTGAGTTAAGTTCGAGAAACTCGTCAGCTGGTGGAGGTGGAGGTGGAACTGGATGAGCCACTGGAGGTGGTTGAGTAATGGACACCCCAGATGAGTGTTGCAGTTCAGCAAGAGTATTGCCTTAAGCGGCAAGAGTAGTGCCTTGGGCAACAACCGTAGTGGCAACAGTATCCATGCTCCGTTGAATGGCCAATAGTATGTCTGCTATATTTTCTGGAATCTGAGCCATCACCGATTCTAGTGAGTTGAGTGGTGATGATCTAGTAGGTGAAGAACGGGTATTCTGGACAGTTGATGAAGCTTTTTCTTTTCTTCGTGTAACTGGCAGCAAAGAAACTAACACTGGCTGACCCTGAACCAAATCTGCACTTTTGCAAAGTCTACCAACGCGAGTCCACAGAACTTGGGGGATATCAGACCTTTCGGAAGCTATAGTGCTCGACTACCTTGCTGAAACAATATGGGTCCCCCAATCAGAATTTCATCAGCATCGCAGCTCAACTGATTACTGCTAACTCATGTTAAAAAAAACTGAACTCAACCCCACAAACTGAAATGACTGAACCACTCATCTGAATCTAAGAATCCCCATACATTGCGCATAATAAATAGCATGAAAGAGAACAAACACCCCTACGGGGGCTAGGATTACCCTGTCCTAACTTTGAAATGATCTAGGGTTTCACTATTCAAACAAGCGGCATCATACATCCTAGAAATGGGAGAGCATCATGTCCTAATTTTGGAAGGTACTATAGCTCATTATATGCACAAGGTTGGCTCTACTCTAGGGGTTGAAGTCAAGGTGACGTTACCAAAGAGTCCTTTGGGTCATAACCAACAAAGATCCCAAGAAATCAAAAGAGTCAAATAGCCTCTCTTCGGAGTCTGAGAACCTTAGATAGCAAAGCTAGATAGCAGAGCTACATAGCAGAGCTACCTTTTTGACAGATCTCAAAAGGTTACAACACAAGGCCTCTAAAGTATTGTAAATATAGGTGTAGTGTCACAAAAAGCATGTCTGTGCTCCCACTAGTATCTGGGCAACACAAGGACTTGAAGTGCACCAATGAATGCAATGCAACGAACATATAATTGAAAATAAAAGTCATATCATAGAGTTCGAGTCAAGGTTTCATAAAATCCCCAGCGGAGTCGCCAGAAACTGTAACATGCCCGAGGGGTACCCGCGTGCGTTAAACAGTTCGGACCCTCGAGATCTCTTTGATCTATTCTCACGAGTGCAATGTGAACCATAGATGAGAGTCCAAATTTGGTAACTTTTATTGAAAATCCATTTTATTGCAATTTTGTCAAAAATGGACTGCGTCATCAGATCTCAGAGTCGCCACCTAATATTTATTTTGAGAAAATTAGGAAACCCATGACTCGTGCCAAGGCCACTGTTCGTCGTAACCAAGGATGCTTGGCTCGGAACCTTAGGTATGAGAGGGAAAGGTCAATAATGAGCACCCCCGCCCACCCGATCAAAGATCGACCTTTACTAACCATGATATGAATTTTATTTTATTTATATGTTCATGTTCTGATTAGTTAATAAATTCTAAAATTTACTATGTGAAGCATACAAGTATAGACTATGTCATTCATTTTGGAACAATTTAATATCATGCATTTTGAAAGAGTTTTGACGATATACAACCCAAATAAATTGAGTTTACAAGCATGAAAAATCAACATCATTCCAAATTAAGCGACACAACCTCCATCCACTGGCATTCATAGAGTTATATCACATAAGCAAATAGCCTCATGGTAGAATGCTAGACATAGTAAGAAAAACACACACAAACGGAATGCTAAAGCATAAAAACTTACATGTTTGACGTCCCATGAACAAGCTACAAAACAAAGTTAGTAAAATATGCATGATCTTATATACAAAATCCTAATGCAATTCACTCATGAGATGCAACTAAAGATTCGGCTTCTAAAATATGATATGTGAATCATCTCAAGAACATAAGGTAGCGCACATAATCACATAGGAATTGATTAAATCCATAAATGCAAACTTAGCTGAATCAAGATGCATGAAACATGGATGCAAAGCATAACTATGATGAAAAATAAATATGATGTTTATGTACAAATAAATAAAGCAAGTAAAAGAACGGGATAGAAAGAAGCGGGGCGGGGAATTATTACAACATTTTAAAGAATAATTACAAACCAAATTAGAGAGAGATGAGGAGAATATTACAACAAAATAAAAACCTCACAAATACACTCAAAATAAAAACTTCATGTTTTTTAGAACCGCCGGCGAAAATTAGTCAATATTGGGAGATTACACCATCTTGTTCGGAAGAAGCTAACTGACCGGCCAAATAAGCCAAGCAAAACCTGTCTTGTTGCGAAACCAAGAAAATGAACAAACAAAAAATATGTAGGTGGCTCAACTAACCACTGCTGGTTAGATTAAAATAAAAAAATAAAAATATAAAATAAAAATAAAATAAAAATAAAAAAGTGCAAACTCATAACATAAACCTAAAGCAATAAAACATGCAAGATTACAAAAGAACTAATATGAGACTAATACACGAAAAAAATAAATATGAAGTAGAACATGCAAGATTACAACAAAACTAATATGAAATTAAAGCATGCGAATAAAAATAAATAAATTAATAAATAATTATAAGCTAAACAAACCACTAGGATTATAACAACACACTATGAAATATAAAGTAAGAAAATAAATATGAGATAAACAAACCACTTGAATTATAACAAAACACAATGAAATAAGAAGCAAAAAAATAAATATAAGATATAAAATATAAAAAATGAAAAACTAAAAATTCATCTTCCAAAGAAATATTGAACTTCTTGATTTCCAAACTTCCTCTTGATCACCCTCAAGTGTAGGAAGTGTGTTCTCAAATCCTCAATTTGAAATTATGGAGTTTATGGGGTTTGTGGTATGGAAAGTGGCTAACTCTCTAGTTTTTCTCACTTTCAATCACTAAACACTCTTCCTTATGATCGAGGCAATTGATCTTTGGCTATATCAGAATTTTTTGAGTGGTTTTGGTGTATGGAAATGAGGAATTTCAGTAGCTATGGAAGGTATGGGGTGTGTATGGAAGATAGGAATATTTTTTGCTCAAAAACTCAATTTTTCTCTCTTTTTTTCACCCTTTTCTCACTCATTTCTCTTCAATTTCGTGGTCCTCTCTCTTTCTCTCTCTTACAATATGCTCATTCGATATAGGTAATGAGGGAGAGTAAAGGTCAAAAAGAAGGTGGGAGACAAGAATGTGATAGGAGGACAAATTTTCAAGGTGGTTGCATGGGATACTCCTTTATGGATGCCAACAAAACCTCTTTTTGACAATGGGGGATGATTAGGTATAATGGAGGATGAGTGGAGATAATGGAGGATAAGTGGGTGCACTTGAATGGATCAGAAAATAGGTAAATGGGGTGTCACAACCGAACCAAAACCAAGAAAAATGGGGCTGCTGCTATTTTGGGCCGAGTCAACAAAATCTGTTATTAAGTCCAATTTCAAATGGGCATATCTCCTGTATATGGACTTGGTTTAAGGTGATTCTTGGGTCTAAATTGAAGCCCTAGAAGTTTTTTTTCCAATGGTGGTGGCCTCACATCTAAATTCCAAGTGTACAAAGAGATATGCCTAATTTAGTGAATGCTGTTCATTTCTCTTAGGCCAGGTCAACAAAATCTGCTCTCAAGCCCAACTTCAATGGGCATATCTCCCGTATATGGACTTGGTTTTAGGTGATTCTTGGCTCTAAATTGAAGCCCCAGAAGTCTATTTTCCAATGGTGGTGGCCTCACATCTAAATTCCAAGTGTACAAAGAGATATGCCTAATTTAGTGAAGGCTGTTCATTTCTCTTGGGCCAGGTCAACAAAATCTGCTCTCAAGCCCAACTTCAAATGGGCATATCTCCCTTATCTGGACTTGGTTTTAGGTGATTCTTGGGTCTAAATTGAAGCTCCAGAAGTCTACTTTCCAATGGTGGTGGCCTCACATCTAAATTCCAAGTGTACAAAGAGATATTTCTAATTTAGTAAAGGCTGTTCATTTTCTTCTTAATGATTTGATACTCATTCTTTTCCTTAACTAGTTTTCTTCCATCCCCTCCTCAAAGAATTCACCTCTCTTCCATTTATTTCCATATTGTCCTTACTCAGTTTAGTGAAAAGTGCAATATTTTAATTGAAATAGGAGCCTCGGAACATCGTAGAAACATTTGGAAAAATATTTCGAATAAAGGGTTTTAAGGTCTAAAACAGTTTGGCCAAAAATGTGTGAAGGTAGGGATTAAAGCTCAAATTCCATTTTTCTTGTTGAGGACTGCTAGCGAACACATTCTGATTGTCATCATCGGGTAATCAATAGAAAGCGCCCAAGTCTTACGGCCGGTCAAAATGAGGTGTCTACAGTGCACACACCTATCCCACTAAGAGAGTTGTGGTTTGAGGGTTCCGGCACCTTTTCTATGTTAAACGTGGTTTGATTGTGCATCTTCATCCCTTTATGATATTTGTGTGGTTTTGTACTACTAGGGGTTTGATTTTTCAAATTACATTGTATATCATGTGCATTGTTTTGTTTCATTGCATTGCATATCATTTGCATTGTTTTGTTGCATTGTGTATCATTTTGCATTCTGCCCCTGAACTACGCTAGTTTGATTCCTTGCAAAGGGATACATAGGCAGCCTGCGGGTTCAACCAACTACATCTGTATTTTGTTTGTTTGTCCAAGTCTTCGCCCTTGTCAAAAATGGGTCGTCTCTGGGCTTTGACATTCACTCACGTCATTTCATGACTTCGAGCTCTGTTAAAGAGGGGCAACTATGGACACCCCATTTTTGACCGCCCTTAAGACTTGGGCGCTACTGATGGTATACTTGGTGATGAAAGATGTGCACGGCAAAGGTTTGATTTCTTCGGCAAGAGGAGAGTCAAATCCTAACCTCATACCCCATTTTGGACCAAAGCTATTTTGGATGTTTTTAGACCTTAAAACCCTCTCTTTCAAAATATTTTTGAAATAAAATTCCTACGATGTTCCGAGGCTCGCATTTTCATTAAATGTTGCGCTTTTCGGTAAACCATGCGAGGACAAAGTGGAAATGAATGAAAGAAAGATGAAATCTTTGAAAAATCTTTCAAAACACCTTGTTCGAGGGTTTGGAGTTGAAGAAAAGAAGAGTGGAGAGAAGAAACCTAGTTGAGAAAGAAGTTGGGTATGAATCGTTAAGAGAGAGACGAGCAATCCTCGCCAAATCGGGCCTATCATTTTGTATACTTGGATTTAAGCTATGAGGCCACCACTGTTTGAAAGAAGACTTCTGGGGCTTCATTTTACACTCAAGAATCTCCTAAAGCCAAGTCCGGATGGGGGAGATATGGTTGGTTGAAGTAGGGCATCAATCCGGTTGGATTGAAAACTGAGCGGCTTCACCAAAATAGGCATAACTTTTTACATAGTTAGAATTTTGATGCAAGGCTGCCACCATTGGAAATCTTACTTCCATGGCTTCAATTTGGACACAAGAATGGCCTATAAAGGAGTCCAGATGAAGGAGTTATGCCCATTTGAAATTGGGCCTGAAAAGTAGACTTTTGTGGCCAATCGGCCAAAAAAGTAGCAGATCGGCCATCACAAGTAGCAGGTCGGCACCAAACATGGCCGGTCGCCAAGAGTGATCCAAATTCATTTTTTTTTGAAGATATTTCTCCTCCAGCTATTTCCAGCTTGTGCCAGCTGTCATAACTCAGATATTTTTGACCAAATGCTCTCTTTTTGCTATATATGAGGCTATATCTCATATATCTCTTAACTTAGAACATTTTAGCAAGTTTGAGAGCTTCTCACACTAAAATCTCTCTCTCTCTCTACAATTTTCAGAGCTAAATCTCTGTCTCTCTCTCTAGTTTGCTCTCTCTCTTGCCCTCTTGTGCATAGAAGTAGAGAAACATGCCTAGTTTGCCTATGCATCCTTGATCAAAGTTGCCTATCTTTGGGAGGAGATTGCTTGAAGCTTACTTGGGACTTTGTTTGAGCTCCAAAAGGTGATTTGAGCTCAGATTCTTGCCTGTTTTGGTGCTTGGCTTCAAGAGTAAAAGGACAAATTACAGGAAGCAGTAGCCGACCGGCCATCAAAGCTGCGGACCGGCCACCAAGTCTACCGATCGGCTATCAAAAGTGGCCGATGGCCATAAACTCTGGCCGATGGCCACCATCTCTGGCCGACCATCCCTCAGTATGTTCCTGAGATGGGTCAGAAGCATTCTGGAAGTTGGCACAATTTTCAGAAGAACAAAAGAGTGTAAACAAAGGCATCTTGAGGCAAGGCAGTGGATTTCCGGGAGGACACGACCGAGCGTGCATCCTTCATTGTTCAAGGCGGAGCTATGGCAGCCTAATTTAGATGCTTTTCATACTTAGTTGGTTTTGTAACTTAATTAATTTGACTAATTAGTTGGTTTGTAATAGTTAGCTTAATTAGCGTAGCTAGTTGGCTTTTATTTCATCCGGACCTTCCGTCGAGAGGGAAAATGTTTTAATAAGTGTGTGTGTGTGTGTGTGCATGTCTTCTAACACCACGTCTTTCTCCTCTTTTACTTATCCGCTTTCAGTGGTTAGATTAGGGCATATTTCAATTAGCATACTTATGCTTGCATGCATGCATCATTCATCTGTCTTGCATACACCAGGCTCGGCGCATCATACAAACTGCATTGAATTTCAATACCAACTTGAATACATGTTATCAAGTAACACTCATATGCCATCTTAGATAGCCGAGCCTATTTTAGTTGCATTTTTGCATGTGTTGCATCAGGCATCTTAACATAGCTAGGATCATGCATTGATTACTAACTAGCTTTTGTTTTGGCTCGGAGTACACTGTGAGTGTTTATGCTTTAGCATCCTTGCATGTGTGTAAGTGACTGCCATGATAGCATGCTTGCCATGAGGCTAACTACTTAAGTGTTTAACTGCATGAATGCCTGTGGGTGAAGGCTTCATTGCCTGAATTGGAATAACTCGAGGATTGTGAGTTTTAAGCCCACTTGAAGTGGCAAAATCATGTTTTTCTAAGCCCACTTGAGGGTGGCAAATCTGCGTCTTAGCCTACTTGCGAGTAGCACTTTCAAACCATTTTCAAATAAACAAACATGAGATGTTTTGTTCCAACTTGAGCCATTTAGTCTATACTTGTATGCTGTGCGCATCACATAGTAAGCTGGCTAATAAACCGAAATAAGAACACCTGTGTTTTCAAAAACAACATATCATGTTAGTAGAGGCCGATCTTTGATTGAACAAGCGGGGGTGCTCATTTCAGGACCTTCCCCTCTCGTACCCAAGTTCCCGAACCGAGGCAACTTTGGTGATGACGGACACGTGGCCTTAGGCACGAGTCAGGGTTTCCTAAATTTTCCAAAATAAAATATTCAGGTGGCAACTCTGTAATCTGGCAAAGCAATCCATGTTTGGCATTTCTTGATTAAAATCGATTTTCCAAAACGATTTGCCGGATTTGGACTCTTTGGTGATTTATCGGTCTTACATTGCACTTGTGAGATTAGATTCAGAACCGTGACAGGAGTCCGAACTATAGTAGCTAGAATAACAATTTGCGCCCTCGCGCGCGGAGCAGAGTTTCGGGCGGTCTATAGTTTCTAGCGACTCTGCTGGGGATTTAGAGAACTTGACTCGAACATTATGTTATGTTGTTTTGTCTGCACTTATGTGTTTCTTTGCATTGCATTTGCATTGATGCGCTTAAGTTACAGTGTTTGCCATTTGCTATTCCTGAACGGTTTGCCAGAGGCTTGCTTGGAAAGCGTGCCATAAGGCTGACCGATTGTGGGCTCTGTCACGATGGGAACACAAACATCGGTTGTTACCGAGGCACCCTCTTTGACCATTCGACCTAGTGCATATCGGAATCTATAGTGACCATTCCAAGCTAGGACAGGTTGCTTACCCGATTGTAGGTTGTTTGAAACCGCTGTGTGCGTAGTGAAACCCTAGCTCCTGACAAAATAGGACAGGGAAACCCTATCCCAACGTAGGGGTGTTTTGGCTCTTACTTGCTTGGTATGTGCTGTTAGGAGTGTGTCTCTACAGGATATATGTATCAGTTGCACGTCTGAGTATCGGCCTGAGGGTATCAGTTTACAAGCAGAATTTTGGGGTAGAATTCAGTAAAGAGTACAGTCATTCAGTTATGCTCATATCTGTTCTGGTGAAATTGGGCTGAGATGTTGTCTGTTTTCCTCTTTTGCAAGGTAGTCTTGGAACCATAGCTTCAGAAGGCTCCGATATCCCCGGGTGCATTGGACTCGTGTTGATAGACTTTGTCAGGTCAGAGATTCAGTTCAAGGGCAATTAGTGTTCCTTCGTTAGAGGCAGGGCAAAAAGGGCCAGTCAGGCACAGATCATCAATACAGCAGTTATCAGATCAGCGGACCTTATCCACTTCACCTGTGCGCAGTTAAGCTGAGATATCTGCTTCTACCTCAGAGAGAGGATACACACATGTTCAATCTACTCGGCGTTTTACAGTCAGCATGGAGGACATGATGCGTCAGCTCCAAGAGACTATG
Organism: Camellia japonica; assembly: GCA_030407325.1. NCBI lineage: Eukaryota > Viridiplantae > Streptophyta > Magnoliopsida > Ericales > Theaceae > Camellia > Camellia japonica. The sequence continues at coordinate 21,181,079 of JAPPVO010000010.1, read as the reverse complement.
CAAGCCATGCAGCGGGATGCTGCCTGCCAGGTAGAGTTTGCCGCATACCAGGCAGAGGTTGTGGCTCAACAGACAGAGCTGATTGCCAGACTTCAACAACAGCAACAACCACAACAAGCCGGAGCATCTGCTTCGCATCCACCCCCCCCCATCTAGGGTTCCGATAACCGGGGATGCAACTCACGTCCAGGAAAATACGGACGTCCTTACGGGGCCAGTTCCACCTCCAATCCTACCTCAGCTATCTAAAGCTCCAACTAATCCAATGGACACCTGTCTGAATCTGAGGTGGATCCAACAGCACTGAAAGTGAGTAAGCTAGAAAAGCTGTTCAAAAAAGCTCAAGGCGTTAATTCCATTCTGGACATAGAGAATGGATACACCGACTCAGCGGTGACGTTGCCAGAATGATTCAAAATGCCACATATCGACTGCTTCGATGGCTCTGGAGACCCAATGGTGCACCTCCACCTATTTTCTGATATCCTGAGGCCAATGGGTTTGACCACAGCCCAGAAGCTGTCACTCTTTGGCCGAACCATGTTTGGGATAGCCGCAATCTGGTATGCGAAATTGGAGGACTCTGTGAAACAGAACTGGAAAGAGCTGGCTGAGGCCTTTATTGCTCAATACTCCTACAACACACAGATCGAGGTCACAACTCGTGATCTCGAAGTCACCTGCCAGGAGCCAAAGGAGGGTTTCTCAGAGTTCGTAACAAAATGAAGAGCAAAGGCCTCAATGATGATTACAAAGCCTTCTGACAAAGATTAGATCAGGATGATTGTTCGAAATCTGCATGGCAAGTTGCTGCAAAAGATGGTCGTTTTACCTCTGTTTACCTTTCCAACCCTCCATGAAATGGGGGTTCAAATCGAGGATGCCATTAGACAAGGAATCTTTGTGGAAGATAATGAGCCTTTGAAGAAGAATGTTGTTCGCAGTTCTAATGCTGCTACTAATGGTAGCACAGCTGCAAAATGCTCAGAAGTAAACACTATCACCACTTCCCTCAATGGCCAAAAACCAACTACTTCAATTCAGCCCCAAGCGCAAAATTTCCATCCTTTTTACATGAGTCTCTCTCAAGCTTTGGGAATGTTGCGTGAGAAAGGGCACCTAAAGCTCCTAGAACCTCAACCCCTTCCAAATCCTCTTCCACCAAGATATGGCCCAGCTAAATACTGTGCCTATCATCAACAACACGGTCATGATACGAACCGTTGTATCCGCCTCCATCATAAGATTCAGGATCTTATTGACGAAGAGACCATACCTCCATCTAAAGAACCTCAGGCCAGTACTGACCCGTCATCTCTGCATCTCAATCAGATCCATATACTGCCATCCGGCTACAACCCCAGCATATACATCACCCCAGCCCATCTACCCAAGCCTGAGGTGTTCATTCTAGAAAGCACGGACTTGTGCATGATGGATGCACCTGGACCTCAATCATCTCAAACCCATGAGCCTACCACTTCTGAGCAGATGAGAATGATCGAAGACCTTCAAAGAACTGTGGCAGATTTAGCCTTTGGGATATTGGCTCCGTCATCGATCACATCGCATGCCAGAAATTTCATGCCAAAAAGCTCCCCAATCTCGGGACGAGCTACATTGGAAGAAGGCCAATCCCTTGGCAAAGTGGAGGCAAATGACAAGAACAAGGTAGGGGTAGGCATTGGTCCCCATGAACACCTTCAGTGGGCTGTTGAGGCTTTGAAAGCCGAAGGGTTGAACAAACAACAAGTGCTTGCAGTGGTTGCAAAAACTATGGATGATACTTTTGCCACTTAAGTTGGGGGCAGTCTGAATCAAGGGGCAAGCCGAAACAAGAGATGTCGTGCCAGAAACACCCCTTTTAGCTCCAATCTTACACTCGGAAGAGATCATCAAAAGTCAGCACCTGTCGATCCTTTCGCCAGTACATCTGACACAACCAGCTCACAACCTGCCAAACACCCACCTCGGGGCCAAAGGGTGTTCACCCCACTGTACATGTCTCTGTCAACAACCCTAAGGGTCCTGATCAAAAAGGGGCATCTGAAGCCCCTGGAGCCGCGGCTATTACCGAATAAACTTCCTCTCTCCCACAACCCGGCTAAGTACTGTGCCTTTCATCAACAAGCCGGCCATGACACTGACATGTGTTTTCGTCCTCGCCACGAAATACAAGATCTGATTGATGAAGAGGTCATCGTCGCACCAGGTCCTGCAAAGTCTATCGGCACCGGATCGATGAACTTAGGGGATAATGTGATGTGATCAGGGAGATGAACCACCTGCGGATGGCACCCAGTTTACTCCGGATGTGGCGTATGGCACGTACTGTTTTGAGCACTTTGCGAATGCTGTTTACTTTACTTTCTGACTTGGGTATTGGGTTAGTCTTGTTGTTTTGTATTGAGTCAGTTTTTTTGTACTGAGTCAGTCAAGTCTGTCTTGTTGTATCGAGTCAGTCCTCTTGTGTTGGAGTTAGGTGATTTCGAGGGTGTTACCTCGGGCATCACTGTCTTGTTTTTGTGTTTGTCTTTTACACTCACTCTTTTGAGTCTGTTTTTGCCATGGGGCCAGTTGCACCAAAAGATTTGAATGAAACAGCAGTGATTTTCACACTCTTGAGTTTGTTTCTGCCTTAAGCCAATTGTGCCAAAAGATCTGAATGAAATGGCAGTGCTTTTCACCTACTTTTCTGTGCCTTTAAATCATTACATTGACCTAAGTTTTTCAAAACTTTTTGAACATTGTGATGAAAACAAAGAGGAAGGAATTCCTCTGGATTTGCAAAATTTGATCAATTGAGAGAAAGAGAAGCATGCTAAGCCCTTAATGAATGAGATCATGTTTGTTAATGTGAGTACTGGGAAGGATCCTAGCTTGATCCAGATTGGTTCCACATTGTTTTCAGCGCTTCGCTTTCTTAAAAGATTTCAAAAAATGTTTTGCGTGATCCTACGGAGACCTGTGTGGAATCGCTCTTGAGATTGTGCAGCCTAGGATCACTCTCAACTTCAAGACTTGACCCTTTTTGCTTTCAAACCTTGAACTTGGATTCAGAATGTTCAAACGATCAATCACAACATAAGGCTTGTATGGCCAGATCAGAAGCAGCCCTCGAACTAGGGGCAAGAAAATCATATCAAGAAGGTCAAACGTCGTCAAAAGAAGCTTGCAAAGCTTGATCAGAAGTAGCCCTTGAACTAGGGACAAAAAAATGTCAGATGTGCTCGAAGAATAAAAAATTGGGACATTTCTCAAGCTAACGAAGATCGACAAGAATGCCAAATCCCAGAAGGGAGGAAGGAAGAAAGTATTGCTGAAGGACAACCGAGTTCCTATCCACAACACTGGGGGGCAATTCAGACCCGGTTGGATGGACTCCTACATCATCAGCAAACAGCAGCCATTCTCTTGGATTCAGATGGATTTGAGATCATACAACCATTCAACATGGACTTGTTACACTTTTTACCCTTGAGAGGATCGCTGGGCCGAAAACCCGGAAGGGCGACCCAAGCAAAAGTTAAAGCAAGAAAAAGAACAAAAAGAACAAAAAAGAAAAATACAAAGAATGAAAAAAGAAGAGAAGAAAAATGAAGAAAATGAAAAGAAAAGATGAAAAAAGAAGAAAAGAAATGAAAAGAACGAAGATAAAAATAACTGAAAATAAAAGAAAAACAAAGCTCGCAAGGTTGAAAACCCAGAAGGGCGGCCTTGGCAAAAGTTAGAGCACAAAAGAAGAGGTTAATACCCGAGTGTACCTTAACCCCGAACAATGTAAGGCTTGATTCCATGTTTGGGATATATAGGCAACTTCATTCTGAAGTCCAGCCATAAACACTTTCAAATCGATTGTGTCCATGTAATGGTTTTGACCATCTTTGTCTTCTCTGTATCCGAGAGTTCGGTTGTGATCGTCACTTTGAGGACTGATTACAGTGCGCTATGGTGCCATTCAGACAAGGGGCAACTTTCCGTTGCCAAGCAGTGCCATTTAGACAAGGGGCAATTTTCCATTGTTTTGGATCTGAGGTTATGCATCTCAAGAGTAAATTCTGTGTTGGTCGAGCAGTGGCCATTTGCAAAAACAGTTTTGAGAATTTTTAATGAGGTTGACAAATTTTCTCAAAAATTTGCTCCATTTTTTCAAAAACTGGACCATATCTTGGACCCAAAAAGGAAAATTTTCAGTGCTCATAACCTAACTTGCATGATTTTAAATCAGAAAGTTGAACAAGTATGTTAATCTAACTCTCATATTGGTCAAAATTGTTTTAGTAGAAAGCTAAAACAAAAAATGGTCAAAATGATGAACTAAGCGGCACAGTTGAGTCAGGTGTTCTATCTTTTCCACATTATCAACATACTTGCCAGAAAGGGCACTCTATTTACTAGAAAGGGCACTCTACCTGCCAGAAAAGGGCACAACTGAAGCTAACAACAAAGGACTAAAAGCTCTCTCATCCTCCAAGCAGCGAGGTATCAAGCTAAGTGCGAAGCACGAACTGGAATCGATCAAGATATTTCACTCCCTCATCTGGACAGGTCTGATCACATCCGAACTGGCCAAGCGCATTGTCAATCGATGTCAGTTGCTGATCTGCTGCACATCCAGTCGCACCACGACCCCTCTGTGGGAGAAGCTTACTGTTTTGAGCGGAAGAATGAGAATCTAGCAGAATACTAGGGGCAAGAGCCCATAACTTTCTACTTATCCGTCAACCACCCAGGGGAGGGATAAAAAATAAGAGATTGAAGAATAGAGAGATGTGCACTGAGAGAAGAGTGATGGAAAGGGTTTTTCAAAGTAAAAGAGATTGAGTGCCAGAGTGATGTGAGAATCACAAATGAGAAAAGGGTGGGAAACAATACCCGAAGAAACTAACTCCTCGCGAACTGAGAGGTCTCTTGCCATTGGAATACGTCTGAGTGTTATGTGTGTTGTTTTGTTTGTCTCGATTCTTGTTTTGAGTCGTTTCGTGTGTCAATAGATGTGTTTAGGTTGTTTTACCTTTGTTTTTCGTTGTTGAGTCATTTTTGCTGTGGTTAGTCGTAGGCTCAACACCCGATCAAAAGCTCATTCTCAATTTCAATTTCAAAAAAAATCGTTTTGTGTTTAGAGTGCTGTGTCGTTCTCCACATATGTGCAAAACAGAATTTGTTCTTTCATAAAACTGCAGGGTTCAACCCAGGTCATATGAGAACAGTCGAACAAGGACATATCTGAAGCTACATAGGTTCCAGACTGCAAAGCAAAAGAAAAGAGGGAAAATTGGGAGCATCTGAGTTTGTTTCAACTTCAGAAAGTTTCGAGATTGCATTCCGGGTGTACCTCTTCAGGCCTTGTCAATGCTCCGAAGTATGAGTGTGCCTCTACCTCAAGCGTAAGATCAAGCCTGCTTCAAAGCCAGAATGGCAATCAAAAGTGCTCTCCCTGAGTACCATTTCCCGCCAGAGTTATCTTGGTTGTGTTTGCAATGAGTTCCTAAGAGACCAACTGCGACGGTGGAAACTAGAGTTCGAATAGCTGATGCCTAGAACACAAAGGTTCGGGATTTCCGAGACCAAAGTCTGGTTTAAATACCCAGAGGTGTATCCCCGGCTTGAAATCTGTATGGCAGCCCCATAGACTGAGATAGCATGTGTATGCGTCTCGATTCTGGATACTGAACCAACCTAGTCTGTCACCCCGTTGAAGAATAGGGAAAGTTGTGAATATGATCAGGAAGGAAAATGGCATTTGTGGTTTCTACATGCAGAAGTTATCCCTTGTCAGCATTTCAGGACCTTTGTACTGTGAGTTGAAGGTAAGAGTTCGAAGAACACAAGGGGAGATCCCGTCCGAGTAGAGCGGTTCATCGCCACTCGCCCATGAGGTGCTTGCTAAAGCGCCGCTTTGTTTGATTATTGCGTTCCCTAAGCATCATGCACTGCATTGCTTGTATCATATCATCACACTTATTGTATTTATTTGCATCTTGTGTTATCTCGAATCATTTATCCTTTTACGCTGAGCAGCGTTTAGGATCGTTGTCCCCCGGGGCTTTCTAGGGTTACGTGGAACACGCTCCTGATTGTTTGTTTTCGGACCTCTTCTCACAATTTTAGCGTGATTAGAGTGTCTCTTTCCTCATATGATTTCAGCGTGTTTGGAATTTATCTTTGGACGCGTGAAGTACGGCCCTGGGCGTGTTTTATCTTGAGACGCGTGAAGCGCGAGCCCGAGTGATTGTTTTCGGATCTCTTCTCACGATTTCAGCGTGATTAGAGTGTCTCTTTCCTCACACGATTTCAGCGTGTTTGGAATTTATCTCAGAACGTGTGAAGTGTGGCCCTGGGCATGTATTATCTCGGGACGCATGAAGCGCGAGCCCGAACGGTTGTTTTTGGACCTCTTCTCACGATTTCAGCGTGATTAGAGTGTCTCTTTTCTCACACAATTTCAGCGTGTTTGGAATTTATCTCATGAGGCGTGAAGTGCGGCCCTGGGCATGTTTTATCTCGGGACACGTGAAGCGCGACCCCGAGCGATTGTTTTCGGACCTCTTCTCACGATTCCAGCGTGATTAGAGTGTCTCTTTCCTCACACGATTTCAGCGTGTTTGGAGTTTATCTCAGGACGCGTGAAGTGCGGCCCTGGGCTTGTTTTATCTCCGGACGCGTGAAGTGCGAGCCCGAGTGGTTGTTTTCGTACCTCTTCTCACGATTTCAGCGTGATTAGAGTGTCTCTTTCCTCATACAATTTCAGCATATTTGGAATTTATCTCAGGACGTGTGAAGTGCGGCCCTGGTATGTTTTATCTCGGGACGCGTGAAGCGCGAGCCCAAGCAGTTGTCTGACCCCATTAGAAGCCTTACTTCAGTGGACTCAAGCTGAATGTTCATCCTGGACCTTCATTCAGATAGAAATAAACTCTTATTGAGCCTTATCTTTATCTAGAATGAGATCCTCTCTGATTTCAGCGTGATTAGAGTGTCTCTTTCCTTACACGATTTCAGCATGTTTGGAATTTATCTCAGGATGCGTGAAGTGCGGCCCTGGGCGTGTTTTATCTCGGGACGCATGAAGCGCGAGTCCGAGCGGTTGTTTTCGAACCTCTTCTCATGATTTCAGTGTGGTTAGAGTGTTCTTTCCTCACACGATTTCAGCGTGTTTGGAATTTATCTTAGTATGCGTGAAGTACGGCCCTGGGTGTGTTTTATCTCGGGATGCGTGAAGCACGAGCCCGAGCAGTTGTTTTCGCACCTCTTCTCACGATTTTAGCGTGGTTAATGTGTTCCTTTCCTCTCACGATTTCAGCGTGTTTAGAGTTTTTCTCAGGATGCGTGCGCACTCCTGAGCGGTTTGACCTCATCTCACGATTGTAGTGTGGTTTGAGTGTTCCTTTCCTCACACGATTTCGGCGTGTTTGGGATTTTTTTTTCCTCCTCTCACGATTCCAGCGTGGTTGGAGTATGTCACCCTTTTGCATCTATTGTACTATCTGTTAGATCTATTACATTATACAATTTTATCGCCTGCATCCTTTTTATGTTAAGCTTGGTTTGGCATGTGCTCATACATTTCCTTCGTTGAAGCATGGTTCTGAGATAATGTGTACGCACCTATTCCACTAAGAGAATTGTGGTTTGAGGGTGTCGGCACCTTTTCTGTGTTAAACGTGGTCTGTTTTATGTCCCCGCCTTTGTTAGGCAAAATATGGTTTAGTCGTGTGCCTTATTCACTTCATCCATTGCATCGTATTTTGTTTTGTTGCATTCAGTATGTAGGATCACGATCTTTCCTCAGCAGATTATTCCTCACTCATATCATGCCACCCAATTACCTGTTACTTGTTTTCTTGCTGCGAAACGCATAGTTCTGTCTGTGCACACACCTATCCTACTAAGAGAGTTGTGGTTTGAGGGTTCCGGCACTTTTTCTATGTTAAACGTGGTTTGATTGTGCATCTTCATCCCTTTATGATATTTGTGTGGTTTTATACTGCAAGGGGTTTGATTTTTCAAATTACATTGTATATCATGTGCATTGTTTTATTGCATTGCATATCATTTGCATTGTTTTGTTGCATTGTGTATCATTTTGTATTCTGTCCCTGAACTACGCTGGTTTGATTCCTTGCAAAGGGATACGTAGGCAGCCTACGAGTTCAACCAACTGCATCTGTATTTTGTTTGTTTGTCCAAGTCTTCGCCCTTATCAAAAATGGGTCGTCTCTGGGCTTTGACATTCACTCACGTCATTTCATGACTTCGAGCTCTATCAAAGAGGGGCAACTATAGACACCCCATTTTTGACCGCCCTTAAGACTTGGGCACTATTGATAGTTTACTTGGTGATGAAAGATATGCACGACAAAGGTTCGATTTCTTTGGTGAGAGGAGAGTCAAATCCTAAACTCACACCCCATTTTGGACCAAAGCTATTTTGGATGGTTTTTAGACCTTAAAACCCTCTCTTTCAAAATATTTTTGAAATAAAGTTCCTACGATGTTCCGAGGCTCGCATTTCTTTGCGGTAAACCGTGCGATGACAAAGTGGAAATGAATGAAAGAGAGATGAAATCTTTGAAAAATCTTTCAAAACACCTTGTTCAGGGGTTTGGAGTTGAAGAAAAGAAGAGTGGAGAGAAGAAACCTAGTTGAGAAAGAAGTTGGGCATGAATCGTTAAGAGAGAGACGAGCAATCCTCGCCAAATCGGGCCTGTCATTTTGTATACTTGGATTTAAGCTATGAGGCCACCACCATTGGAAAGAAGACTTCTGGGGCTTCATTTTACACTTAAGAATCTCCTAAAGCCACGTCCGGATGGGGGAGATATGGTTGGTTGAAGTAGGGCATCAATCCGGTTGGATTGAAACTGAGCAGCTTCACCAAAACAGACATAAGTTTTTGCACAGTTGGAATTTTGATGCAAGGCTGCCACCATTGGAAATCTTACTTCCATGGCTTCAATTTGGACACAATAATGACCTGCAAAGGAGTCCAGATGAAGGAGTTATGCCCATTTGAAGTTGGGCCTGAAAAGCAAACTTTTGTGGCCAATCAGCCAAAAAAGTAGCAGATCGGCCATCACAAGTAGCAGGTCGACACCAAAGATGGCCGGTCAGCCAAGAGTGATCCAAATTCATTTTTTTTGAAGATATTTCTCCTCCAGCTATTTCCAGCTTGTGCTAGCTGTCATAACTCAGATATTTTTGACCAAAAGCTCTCTTTTTGCTATATATGAGGCTATATCTCATATATCTCTTAACTTAGAACATTTTGGCAAGTTTGAGAGCTTCTAACACTAAAATCTCTCTCTCTCTCTCTACAATTTTCAGAGCTAAATCTCTGCCTTTCTCTCTAGTTTGCTCTCTCTCTTGCCCTCAAACATGCCTAGTTTACCTATGCATCCTTGATCAAAGTTGCCTATCTTTGGGAGAAGGTTGCTTGAAGCTTACTTGGGGCTTTGTTTGAGCTCCAAAAGGTGATTTGAGCTCAAATTCTTGCCTGTTTTGGTGCTTGGCTTTAAGAGCAAAGGACAAATTGCAAGAAGCAGTAGTCGACCGGCCATCAAAGCTGCCGACCGGCCACCAAGTCTGCCGATCGACTATCAGAAGTGGCCGATGGCCATAAACTCTGGCCGATGGCCACCATCTATGGCCGACCATCCCTCACTATGTTCCTGAGATGGGTCAGAAACATTCTAGAAGTTGGCATAATTTTCAGAAGTACAAAAGAGTGCAAACAGAGGCATCTTAAGGCAAGGCGGTGGATTTCCGGGAGGACGCAACCGAGCATGTATCCTTCATAGTTCAAGGCGGAGCTGTGGCAGCCTAATTTAGATGCTTTCATACTTAGTTGGTTTTGTAACTTAATTAATTTGATTAATTAGTTGGTTTGTAATAGTTAGCTTAATTAGCGTAGCTAGTTAGCTTTCATTTCATCCAGACCCTTCGTCGAGAGGGCAAGTGTTGTAATAAGTGTGTGTGTGTGTGTGTGTGTGTGCATGTCTTCCAACACCACGTCTTTTTCCTTTTACTTATTCGCTTTTTAGTGGTTAGATTAGGGCATATTTCAATTAGCATACTTATGTTTGCATGCGTGCATCATTCATTTGTCTTGCATGCACCGGGCTCGGCGCATCATACAAACTGCATTGAATTTCAATACCAACTTGAATACATGTTATCAAGTAACATTCATATGCCATCTTAGATAGCCGAGCCTATTTTAGTTGCATTTTTGCATGTGTTGCATCAGGCATCTTAACATAGCTAGGATCATGCATTGATTACTAACTAGCTTTTATTTTGGCTCGGAGTACACTGTGAGTGTTTATGCTTTAGCATCCTTGCATGTATGTAAGTGACTGCCATGATAGCATGCTTGCCATGAGGCTAACTACTTTAGTATTTAACTGCATGAATGTCTGTGGGTAAAGGCTTCATTGCCTGAATTGGAACAACTCGAGGATTGTGAGTTTTAAGCCCACTTGAAGTGGCAAAATCATGTTTTTCTAAGCCTACTTGAGGGTGGCAAATCCGCGTCTTAGCCTACTTGCGAGTAGCACCTTCAAACCATTTTCAAACAAACAAACATGAGATGTTTTGTTCCAACTTAAGCGATTTAGTCTATACTTGTATGCTGTGTGCATCACATAGTAAGCTAGCTAATGAACTAGAATAAGAATACATGTGTTTTCAAAAACAACATATCATATTAGTAGTGGCCGATCTTTGATCGGGCGAGCAGGGGTGCTCATTTCAGGACCTTCCCTCTCGTACCCAAGTTCCCGAGCCGAGGCAACTTTGTTGATGACGGACACGTAGCCTTAGGCACGAGTCAGGGTTTCCTAAATTTTTCAAAATAAAATATTCAGGTGGCAACTCTATGATCTGGCAAAGCAGTTCATGTTTGGCACTTCTTGCTTAAAATCGATTTTCCAAAACGATTTGCCAGATTTGGACTCTTTGGTGATTTATCGATCTTACATTGCACTTTGTGAGATTAGATTCAGAACCGTGACAGGAGTCCGAACTGTAGTAGCTAGAACAACAATTCGCGCCCTCGCGCGCGGAGTGGAGTTTCGGGCAGTCTACAATCACGCATAAAAAGAATTTCAAAAGAGGAGGTGAGATGTTGAAATTTTGACCTTTGAACAGAAGTAGTACCCTTGTGAATAGTTTCAAGAATATCCCAAGCCTCTTTTGCTACCTCACACATGCAAATACGACGAAACTCTTCAGGTGTGATGGAGCAAAAGAGGGAATTGAGAGCCTTACTGTTCCACTTTAGTTTTGATAGTCGAATGCGTCCCATTTATCAAGAGGTTTGAGGATATCAACACCATCAATGGTGACAACAGGTTCACTTCATCCATAGATCACACAGTGGCAAACTTTCTCATCGATAGATTTTAAAAACTATCTCATACGAGTTTTCCAATAAGAATAGTTTGTACCATCAAGGAACGGAAGTCTATGGATCGAGTTACTTTCGCGAATTGAATCCATATCACCAATCACACAAAATTACACTCCTATAGTTTTGATAAAAACAAAGAGTGACCCACTCTGATACCAATTAAAAAACGTAAGTGATTTGTGATTAGATCAAGATTTAATTGTACTAATTCCCAAATGATTAAAACTAACAATCTAAATCATCTAGCACATACGAAAGTGATTTAGAGTGTCGTTTCAAAATAATAAATCGACACAAACTATTTTACGTGAAAAAATCACAATTGGAGCACCTCCAATTGTGATTAAAAAACTACGGCAAAACACCACAAATCAATTTACTATAAAAGGAAGACAGAGCACAAATATACCAAACAAATTACCCAAACGCTCTCAATTTGTCTTCAACAATCTGTATCTCTTTCACCGCAACCTTTGTCTCAGAATTGATCAGATTGATGTTGAATCCACAACATCCATTGTCGAATCAACAACTACACACAGCATCAAACTCCTTCGAATACTCCACGCTTGAATCTCCGGATTCCACCGAAGAAGAACTGTCTTGAAGTTGAATAATCAAACAACTCTTTGATGTATACTCGTCAAACCATGAGTATAATACTCAATCAAACATCAAAGAAAACTAGCAAAATAGCCCTAGAAGAAAATCACAGAACCCTCAAAGAATATCTGGAAGTCGTGCCCTAGAATAGGAGCAAACTACAGTTTTATAGTAGCAGAATACGCGATCTTCGCTCCAGCGCAAGAATGGCCACTCGAGCGGGGACACTAATACACGTGTTCCAAACCAAGGTTCACGCTCGAGTGCAGGAACTTATGCTCTCACACCTCACAGTATTTATTTAGACGAACCAAAGTACTGCAAAGGTGGAAACTCCGCTTGAGCGCAGCTTTACCTGCTCGAGCAGAAAGACCAAAAACAGAGGACAAATTACAACTCAAATAAACAAGCTTGTTCGCGGAATTGACAACAAATAGGAACCTAACAATAACAAAAAAATGTGTACATTGGAGCTTCTATTCGATTGCAATACCCGAGTGTGGGGAAGTGGTTTTTGGAAAATACTTCTGATCCGGGAAGATGCTCTTGATACTCAGCTAGTCACCTGCAAAGACAAATACTCCGGTCGGGGGTGCCGGGATTAGCACTCCGACGGGCAAGTCAGTTCTTCTACTCAAGAAAGCTTGTTTTCTAAGTTTAGTGAAGTGTTTTTTTTTTTACATACCTTTCTAAATCTGAAGCTCTTGCATTTATACTCATTTTCTGGACTTCGGGTCCAGAGCCCACTTTCTAGTTATTATCCTTTTGTTTATTCCAACATACATCTTCCCATCCATTCGGCAATTTCTATATATTCGGTATCTTAGTCGATTAGTACGGAGCCGAATAGTCTCTGACTTCCAGGGTACATTCCTGCTGACTCTTCTGTTCATTCGGCTCCCACAATTGCCCCCCAAGCATTCTCCCAACGTTTGTTGGCTGGAGTGCTTGGCTCCGAGTTTTGAATACCCCACCGAAATTTTGGTATTCGGGCCCACATAGCATATGTCTAAGTACACCCCCTTTTGGTTGTCGTACCGACTTCCCGCCTCTTCGTACATATCTATTCATTGCGTTTTCAAAGATTGGTATACTTTTAGATTCACATTCCGTGATACCGGTCGCTGGGTTGGCCTTTGGATCGTCCTTACAATTTTGTCTCCTCCAAAATCTTCATCTTCCGTAAGTTTTCCACTTCTTTGCTTCGAGAACTATTCCGATTTTATTCTTTGGCGTATCTGTGCCAATTGCAGAGGATGGCGAAGCATTTGAAAGACCTCCTCTCATCAGATCGAATTACTGGTTTTAGACGCCATTTCTCTATTCCTGATGATGTCCGTCTGTCACTTTTGGCAGACGGCACCCTTGACATGGAAAGGGAGGACGAGACCACAATCGTCTTTCCTCTCTTGTCAATCACAGAGAGTGGAGTCCGCTTCCCTCTACACCCATTTTTGAGGGCTGTGCTTCGCCATTGGGATTTAATCTCTTCTCAGCCTAACGTGAATTTCTTTAGAATTATAATGGGGATTGTTGCATTGAATCGTCGCCTTGGAATTAATCTTGGCATTCCGGCCCTCCGGCACTGCTATGCCTTGGCTAAGTCCTCCGGTCGGCAAGGGCGTTATTTCCTCAGAGCTAAGGATACCGACCATCAACTAATCACTATGCTTTCCAGCTCTGGGAAACGAGTTGATGATGTTATGGTCGTTGTCCAGGGCAACTGGGAATTTGGCGAAGGGGAGGATCGTGTTGACCCTATTCCTAGACGGAGAGGCGAGCCAGGTCGCCGTGTATCTCCTTGTTTTTGTCACGTTCATTTATTGTAAACAAATTCCGTTGAAATCTTACGGCTTCGTCTCGTGCAGGGAGGGGTTTGAAAAAGGTACTATCTTCAAACCACGACGCCGTTCTTTCAGATATTAGGGTTGCTCTCTGGTATTTTCGGCGTCGAAGTCTTCAGAGACAGGGAGGGCGGCTCACATTCTGCTTTGTACGAGCCGACATACACAACCTTCTCGGCGGCAGAGAAAACATACCGATTCCGAAGGGTGAAGATTCACTTTGCTCTTATTCTGTCCGACTTCAAAAAACTTAAGGCAGGTAGGCTTTGAAGGGTCCGATTCGGAGCGAAACGAGGTAGCTGATACCGCCGACTCAGATCAATCCGAGGCCGAATCTGAGGAGGTATTGGATTCCGCCGATCCTCCATTTACATCGGGACCGAGTGATCTTCCTTCTGCCGACGTTTTTCAACGCTTAGAGGATCTTCCCGTCGTAGACTTCGCGGATATGGCCAGATTGAGTCTGACAAAGCTTGCTAAAAAGGCGAACGCGGAGAGGTTAGCCGCACGGCGGAGAGCGGAGGGCGTTTCGTCTGAAATGCCGCCTGCCATCGAATCTCGACTCCATCTCCCTGTTGCCGAATCAGCGTCCTTGGGGGTTCTAGAAGAGACGAAGGGTCGAAATGCCAAATCTCCGTTGGTCGGGGAAGACGGCCGAAAATTTGAGGAAAAGACAGGGAAGCGTTCTGCCGACCTCAAGGCCGGTTCAGACGAACAAAGTGGTAAGCGTCCTCGATTGGAGGGATCTAATGAGGTTGTTCCTTTTGTCATTCGTCCGATGGTAAAGGACATGCCGATTCCCTCTAACGCTTCGGCGCTTAAAGATCCAGAGGTCGCATTCGGTGTGGCCACGTCCGTGTCGTTGCCGGCTGATATGGAGGCTTTTCGGGTGGAACCAGATCTGAATGCGACGGCACTAACCGCGCAATCGGCACTTCTGGTACGTATTTTGACTTTTCCTCACTTTATCCAAGTACTGTTGGGGTTATGTTTTTGGGTTTTTCCTTTGTAGACCGTCGGAAGGATAGCCGACATGGGACGTCGGCATCTCGACGCCGTCAAACAGATTGACCGCTTGCAAAAATAGGTGGAGGGCCAGAGGAAGAGGGCCGAAGACGCAGTTTTGAGAGCGAACAAGGAAGCGGCTCGGGCCGAGGCCGAAGTAGAAAAGGCTCGCCTTGCAGATCAGTTGTGAGCGGAGGCCGAAAAGAAGGCGGACGCGAGCGAAACGGCGCTGAAATTGTCCCAGCAGGCGGTTGCCAGCCTACAGGCTGAGTTGGCCAATATGAAGGTGGCTGCCTCCAAAGTATTCGAAGCCGGGAAGGATGCTGGGCTTGCCGAATACGTGGACCAGGTCCCGCGGTTTGAAAACAGGGGGTCAAGCATGGCTGGCACAAAGCCCTTGCTGCAGCTAGAGTTTCACTGACTATGCCAGTGCCGTACGAGCAGGTGGATGTTGAGCCGCTGGAGACTGATTCCGAAGGCTGAGCTGGGCAATTGACTTTTGGGGTTTTCACAAATGTATTAGGGTTTTACTGATGTATTGTTACAATCGTTTTGTCAAACAATTTTGTGCGGGCTTATAGCTTATTTATTTTGAATATATATAAAATGTCATGAGTTGTGCTAAATTTTGCTAATGAATAATGATATTACTTAATGATATTACGCAGTTTTGAGCTCGGACGATCGGCCTAAGGAACCTGCCCTTGGCTTAGCCAGGGCGCGGGCCTGAGGAACCGAATGAGCTGACTATCTCGGAATCGTGGGCTGGCTGAGGCATAACTTATTCGGCGTTATCATTTGAAAATATGGCCGAATATATAAATGAGTGCCCTTGCCCCAGCGATCTTAGGATAACCGGCGATAGCACTTGCAATATAGCGACGAGACTAATGAATCTGCCCTTGCCTTAGCCAGGGCGCGAGCCTAAGAACCGAATGAGCCGACTATCTCGAAATCGTGGGCTGGCTGAGGCATAACTTATTCGGCGTTATCATTTGAAAATATGCCGAATATATAAATGAGTGCCCTTGCCCCAGCGATCTTAGGATAACCGGCGATAGCACTTGCAATATAGCCGACGAGATTAATTAATCTGCCCTTGCCTAGCCAGGGCGCGAGCCTGAGGAACCGAATGAGCCGACTATCTCGGAATCGTGGGCTGGCTGAGGCATAACTTATTCGGCGTTATCATTTGAAAATATGGCCGAATAGATAAATGAGTGCCCTTGCCCCAGCGATCTTAGGATAACCGGCGATAGCACTTGCAATATAGCCGACGAGATTAATTAATCTGCCCTTGCCTTAGCCAGGGCGCGAGCCTGAGGAACCGAATGAGCCGACTATCTCGGAATCGTGGGCTGGCTGAGGCATAACTTATTCGGCGTTATCATTTGAAAATATGGCCGAATAGATAAATGAGTGCCCTTGCCCCAGCGATCTTAGGATAACCGGCGATAGCACTTGCAATATAGCCGACGAGATTAATTAATCTGCCCTTGCCTTAGCCAGGGCGCGAGCCTGAGGAACCGAATGAGCCGACTATCTCGGAATCGTGGGCTGGCTGAGGCATAACTTACGACGTTTGGTGCTCAGTTTTCTCGGGGGAGCTGCATATACCCCAGAATAAATGGGCGAGTTCATGCCAACAATTTGGCTCATTTCTATTCAGGCGCGATCCGAACCTGGCAGGGGCCAACATTGGCTGAGTTTAGCGGTCAAGATGAATCGCGGTAGCGAGCCTACCCACACGAGAAGAAGAGCATCCATGGATCGGGAAAAAGAGAGGCCCCCTAGTCGTCAAAGCAGATCACCCCGAAAGGACGGACAACGGGGAGGTTCCCCGTGCCCACGACCGCAAGTTGAGCCTGAGGCGGCGCCACGACCGTTGAGTTTTGCGGTTCTTGTGAAGAATAGACCGATGACGGAGGCGGATTCTATAATTAAAGATCCAGATGTGGCAGTCGAGTTCGCTCGGCAAATTTTTCCGCCGGAGGTCCAACAGTCAATGGTCGGACATGGAGATTTCGAAGTATTTCGGGATAGCATACATGGGGCTGTCAAGAGGCTGTATAGCGCTTATGAAGTCGGGATGCGTCTACGCGAAGCCCGACGCAAGAGTGAGAGAAACGACGAAAGGAATCTAGTAGTCTGGAGGCTCGCACAAAAAAGGCTGAGAGTGAGCTTCGGGAGCTGAAAAGTGTTCGAGCGGCCGAGTCGGTGGTGGACAGTCAAGCGAAAAGTATGGGGGAGAGGGCGAACCGAGAGGCCTCGGGTTATGAGAGAGGATATCGGGACGGCTTGAAGGCCAGGGTTAAAAAGACCAAAACGGACCTAGCTAAGGAAGTCTGCCGATGCGAAAATCGTGGTTTCAAGCACGGCTGGATCAAGGCCCTTCAAACCATGGAAGCTCTTAGGTCCGTGGGTATAAATTCGGCTTCGCCCCTATATCATCGGCATTACCTTCCGTATCCCGAGTTCGACACCGAGAAAAGCGACGACGAAGACGCCGACTTAGTGGACTATAATGTTAAATAAATAGAATTTCTTTATCAAATGCTTGAAATGTTTGGTGGCTTTTTAATAAATAGAATTTTTCTATTAGCAGCTTTTGAAATGTTTTGCGCGTAATGAAACGTCCTATCGCAATTTATTGTCAGCTTTTGTATTGCGTTGAAATGTTTTGCGCGTAATGAAACGTCCTATCGCAATTTATTGTCAGCTTCTGTATTGCGTAATGTAAACGTTCGAACATGCGTCGATCGGCTCCAATTAAGAATCATGTAATTTGTTGGTCCACGAAGGGCGCTCCGAATCCGGAGACTTGTTCGGCCAATCGTGGTGTCGACGAAGGGCGCTCCGAATCCGGAGACTTGTTTGGCCAATCGTGGTGTCCACGAAGGGCGCTCCGAATCCGGAGACTTGTTGGGCCAATCGTGGTGTCCACGAAGGCGCTTCGAATCCGGAGACTTGTTCGGCCAATCGTGGTGTCCACGAAGGGCGCTCCGAATCCGGAGACTTGTTGGGCCAATCGTGGTGTCCACGAAGGGCGCTCCGAATCCGGAGACTTGTTGGGCCAATCGTGGTGTCCACGAAGGGCGCTCCGAATCCGGAGACTTGTTGGGCCAATCGTGGTGTCCACGAAGGGCGCTCCGAATCCGGAGACTTGTTCGGCCATATAAGAAGCGTACGAGCTGAGGAATAAAAACGAGAAACTTTTGCATTACAGCAGAGTATGTACAGATACCAAGCCCACAGATCGGGTCATTGGTAAAATTTTCGTAGATGTGTTGAATTCCAAGGCCGTGGCAGGCTTCTTCCGGGCATGTTCGAGAGCCAATATGCTCATGTTCCTGCAATGGAGTCGATTGATAGGGGCCGTCCCAGTTCGGACCAAGCTTTCCGTCTGCCGGTCTCCGGTCGGCTGGAAGTACTTTTTCAAGACCAGCTCTCCTGGGGCGTAACGGCGCAACTGAACTCGTTGATTGTACGACTTAGCGAGCTGCTGCTGCTGATACCGTGCCATGGAGGCCAGGGCGCGGTCCCTTCGTTCCTCGATTAGATCCAGATCCAGGGCGAGCATCATGTCATTTCGGCCCGTATCAAAGGCTTGCGATTTCAAAGTCGGGAGGCCGATTTCCAGGGGTAAAATTGCTTGGGTTCCGAAGCATAAAGCGAACGGCGTTTCACCGGTGGACCTCCTCGGCGTTGTGCGATGCGCCCACAATACACTCGGCAATCTTCGACCCATTTGCCTTTAGCTTTTTCCAGCCTCTTTTTGATGCCGTCCAAGATGGTTTTGTCAAAGGCTTCAGCTTGACCGTTACTCTGGGGGTACGCAGGCGTAGAGAAGTAAGGCATAATACGTATTTGCTGCACAACTCTCGGTATACGCCACAATCGAACTGGGTGCCATTGTCTGAAATGAGCGCTCTTGGAATGCCGAATCGCGTAATGATGTTTCTCCATACAAATCGCTTTACGTCAGCATCTCGTATGTGTGTTAGAGCCTCCGCTTCGACCCATTTTGTAAAGTAATCTGTTGCTACGATTAAGAATCGCTTGTTTCCTGGGGCCCTCGGCAATGGTCCTACGATATCAAGCCCCCATTGAGCAAACGGCCAGGGACTGGTGATAGAGCTCAACTCTTCAGCGGGCAAATGGGTTAGTGGGGAGAACTTTTAGCATTGTTCGCATTTTTTAACGTAATTTTCTGCGTCGGCTCTCATTGTCGGCCAATAATACCCCTGTGTTATAGCTCGATGGGCCAGGGAGCGTCCGCCAGAGTGGGCACCACAACTGCCCTCATGTATCTCAGTTAGGAGCTCCTCCACTTTATCCGGGTGTACACATTCCAAATAGGGGCCGGAGAGGGACTTTTTATAAAGCCCTCCTTGTGGATCCAGATAGTATCGCAGGGCCTTATTGCGTAGCTTGTGTGCTTCTTTTTTGTCCTCTGGGAGTTGTTTAGAAGAGAGGAATCCGGCAATGGGGTCCATCCAGCTTGGCGCGGATTCTATAATGTTGACGTGGGTTTCCTCCGAAGGGCCAATACTCGGCTCCGGGATGAAACCTACTTCAATTGTCCGTTTGAGCTCAGAATTGATGGCGGAGGCTAGGCACGCCAGGGCATCTACGTGTGTGTTCTGATCACGTGTTATTTGATTCAATTCGTGATGGTCAAACTTCGTTAGCAAAGAGTTGGCCGCTTTCATATAGGCCGCCATACGGTCGTTTTTTGCAGCATATTCTCCCTTTAGCTGGTTGATGACCAATTTTGAGTCACAAAACACTAGCAAACGCCGAGCGCCGAGAATATGTGCATTCCATAGACCAGCTAGGAGGGCTTCATACTCGGCCTCGTATTTGATGCTTCGAAGCCAAGCTTGACGGCCTGCTCTATTACTGCGCCATCGGGAGACATGATTACTACGCCGGCGCCGCAGCCCCGTTGGTTGGATGATCCATCACAATATAGCTGCCAAATATCCCCGACATAAATTCTCCAGTTCCGCTTTGATCGAACTTCGGCCTTTGGAAGAACGTCAGCAGGTTTAAGGTCGGAAAGCCTGCCTGTGAATTCAGCAACAAAGTCGGCCAGCACCTGTCCCTTGATTGCGGTTTTGGGTAAAAACTGAATGTCATATTGGCCGAGTTCAAGAGCCCATTTTGAAACACGTCCTGAAGCTTCTGCACTCCGTAGTACTGATCAGAGGGGATAATCTGTTATCACCCCGATGCTATGCCCCTGGAAGTAATGCATCAGCTTTCTTACTGCCATGACCAAGGCTAGGATGAGTTTTTCTAGCGGAAGGTAACGTGTCTCGGCATCGATCATTGCTTTGCTCACATAATATACTGGCCGTTGTTGCCCTTCCTCTTCTTTTATAGTACGCGCTGACGGCCCTATCGGAGACTGCCAAATACAGAATGAGGGGGTCACCGGCAGCTGGTGTTGTCAAGAGAGGTACTGACGGAGGTAAGTCTTGAGCCCGATGAAAGCTGCCTCGCACTCAGCGGACCATTCAAAAGCTTTGCCTTGACGTAGCGTCTGGAAGAATTGTCTGCAGCGGTCTGTTGACCGACTGATGAATCTATTGAGTGCAGCGGCCATCCCCATCAACTTTTGGACTTCTTTCACTGATCGGGGGGAATTGAGTTCCAGAATTGCTATGACTTGCCGGGGTTGGCTTCGATTCCACGGTGGTTGACGATAAACCCAGGAATTTGCCGGAGCCGATTCCAAACGCGCATTTGGAGGCGTTCAGTTTCATTCTGTATTTGCGCAAGATGCCGAATGTCTTCTCTAGATCGGCTATGTGATCCTTTGCTTCTTTGGACTTGACCACCATATCGTCGATGTAGACTTCCATAGTGTGCCGAGTTGTTCTTTGAACATAGCGGTGACCAGTCTTTGGTAAGTTGCCCCTGCATTCTTCAGCCCGAAAGGCATAACTTTGTAGCAGTAGGTCCCTCTGGGGGTGAGGAATGCAGTTTTGTCTTGGTCATCCGGATGCATGGCGATCTGATGATAGCCTCTGTAAGCGTCGAGGAACTCATGCGTTGGTGGCGCGCCGTTGCATCGACGAGTTGGTCGATTCTAGGTAAGGGAAAGCAGTCCTTGGGGCAGGCTTTGTTCAGATCCGTGAAGTCGACGCACACTCGCCAGTTCCATTTTTCTTCTTTACCACCACCGTGTTGGAGAGCCACGTGGGGTAGGTGACTTCTCTAATTGCCCCGGCGTAAAGCAGTCTATCGACTTCTTCTATGACGACGGCTGTGTGCTCTGTGGCAGACCGACGACCTTTCTGAATGATGGGCTTGCATGTGGGGTCAACGTTCATGTGGTGCTGTGAAACTGATGGGTCTATACCCGGCATCTCATACAGAGTCCACGCAAAGACGTCAAGGTTGGCGAGTAGAAAGGAGATCAGCTGATGTTTATCGGCTTGGTTTAAAGAGGTGCTGATCATGAAGAACTTCTCCGGGCTTCCATCGATGTCAACTCAGTCTAAACCTTCCGTGGCCTTTTCGCTTGGTTGCCGCCTGACGTCATCGAGGATTTCCCGGTTGGGTACCTCAATGGAATTCACCTGCAATTCCTTTGGCATTTTGGCGGCCAGGAGGTAACATGCTTGTGCCGATTTTTGGAGCCGCAGATCTGCTCAATGCCGTGTTCTGTTGGGAAACGTAACAATTGATGGTAGGTGCTCGGGACGGCCTGTAAAGTATGCAACCACAATCGCCCCATGATGATATTGTACGGCGATGGCAGCCGGACAACCAGGAATTCTACATCCACCGTTCTAGAACCCGCTCGAACGGGTAGGTTGATCTTTCCCAGTGGGTATTCGGGGTTGGCATTGAAGCCGAATAGTGGATAAGGGGCGGAGTCAGGTCCGATTCGGTGAACCCGAGTTTGATGAAGGTTTTATAATACATGACCTCCGAAGTGCTGCCTTGGCCTATAAGAATGCGTTCGACGGTGAACCGGTTTACGCGTAGCGCGACAACTAATGGGTCGATGTGAGAGAGTGTTACGCCGATCAAGTCAGAGTCGTCGAAGGCGATGCTTGGCGATTCTCGGGGTCGCTTTGCTGGCGTGAGTTGCTGCTGAGGGCCCGGGAGAGACTGGATTGCATGTACGACCGGGGCTTTCGGCAGGCTGTATATCATATGGATATCATCATGCGAAACACTTCGCCGGAGACGTTCGTCTTTAGTCAACTCAAAGTAATAGGCTGAAGCACAGCTAGCGTCGGCGTTTTGCTGTCGGGCCCGAGACCGTAGATCGCCTACCCTTGGGGGTCGCTCAGAAACCCGGCGCACTGTTTGTTTGGACTTTACTATTTCCAAGGCCAGATCGCGGCGAAGGCGCTCGTTCTCAACGATGGTACTGTCTAAACTGTGTTTGGTCCTTTTGGCTCGTTCCATGATGGCTAGCATCGTCTCCTGCGTTGAAGTCGTTTGTGAATCAACATTCAAGGCGCGTCTTGCAGCGATGATCTCTTTCTCGAGCGTATTTGCTGGAGTGAAGTCGACTCTCTGTGTGATCGCGTCGGTGGCTATCGGAGGATCTTGCGTCACGCCTTCCATGGATATGCTTGAGTATTCCCACAGACGGCGCCAATTGTGGGGAAGTGGTTTTTGGAAATACTCTTCTGATCCGGGAAGACGCTCTTGATACTCAGCTAGTCACCTGCAAAGACAAATACTCCGGTCGGGGGTGCCGAGATTAGCACTCCGACGGGCAAGTCAATTCTTCTACTCAAGAAAGCTTGTTTTCTAAGTTTAGTGAAGTGTTTTTTTTTTGGGTAAACTACCAATAGGTCCTACTTTGGAGACTTATTACCCAATAGGTCCTACTTTGGAGACTTATTACCCATTAAGTCCTATTTGATAAATTTATTAAGTGATAAAGATAAATTTATCAGTCTTTTTTTTTATGAATAAATTTATAGTGATAAATTTATCAGTCTCTTTGTTTTTATGAATAAATTTTTAGTGATAAATTTATCACTCTCTTATTTTTATAGTGTTAAATTTATTAGTTAGGACCTGTAGGTAAATAAGTCTAGTTAATAGGACTAATTGGTAAGTACCCCTTTTTTTTTTACATACCTTTCTAAATCTGAAGCTCTTGCATTTATACTCATTTTCTGGACCTCGGGTCCAGAGCCCACTTTCTACTTATTATCCTTTTGTTTATTCCAACATACATCTTTCCATCCATTCAGCAATTTTCTATATATTCGGTATCTTAGTCGATTAGTACGGAGCCGAATAGTCTCTGACTTCCGGGGTACATTCCTGCTGACTCTTCTGTTCATTCGGCTCCCACACCGAGCTATACTATGACTACAAAGTGTCTTGTGTCTATTCCATGCACTGGTTTTGACACGTCATCTGAAAGTGGTTAACAGCTATAAGCACATGGAAGAGTAAGAAATATTATACAGTGAGCATGAGGGGTACAAAAATTACCATGGATAATTATTTCAACTAAAACATTAACATAACTTAATTTGAATAAACAAATTATTCAATGTGGCAGAAACTGAAATACAGAATTTATGTAAATAAATAACCATAATCACGGTACAGAACATAATAGAATAGAAGTCACTGGAGTGACAATCAGAACAGAGGTCAATAGATCCATGACAAACAGAGGACCACGAAGTAGCCAAACGAAGACCAATGGTTATTTAAATCCTCTAAGGCATGAGACTCTCGTGGTGGTACTTACAGAAAATAATTATTTACAAAATCATTGTCAAATAATTTTTAAAATTTAAACAAACATATATATATATATATATATATATGTTTCATTTTACGCAAATAGAGTTTAGAAAATAATTAACGTAACTGAAATATTAATATAATTTATAAAATATAAATTGTGTAAAATAAATTAAAATAACTCTAAATATATGTAAAATATTTATAATAACTTAAGATATAATATAACTCACTTAATTATTAATTTTTATTAATTTCTTTCTATTTTTACTAGTAATTGAAGACTGTTCACGTGCTTTTTCTCTCTTTTTTTTCTTCTTTTCCTTTTCCCTTTGTTCCTTACTTTACTTCACAAAGCCCCACTATCTACATATATACATGACCTGGGTCCGCAATGATACCTCTCAAATGATGACTCACCCCCTAGGTATTAGACAGGACAGCTGGCTCGGCTTTCAATTTTTTCAATAATTTGCACAATTAATTGTTGTGTTAACTTAGTCCTTAAGTAAAATATATACATCTTGTTTTTGATAAATCAAAGTTAAATTAAATTATATCTTAGGTAATGAGATATATTATTCCATATATTTATATTATTTTTTGTTATTATTATTATTATTATTATTTTGTTTTCTTTTTATAACTTAATCAATTTTAATTCGGACCCAATTAATAAAATTTCAAATTTACTAAATTGAATCGGATATTTAGACCTCGTTTGGGAACATACTTTTTTAGTAACTTTTAAGTTTTTTAGCTAAAATATGATGTAAAAAAAACTGGTATATTTAGAATGACTTTTTGACTTTTTATGAAAAAATGTGTAAAAAGTAGAGAGAAAATGAAATCTTTAACTTTTTGATATAAATTGTTGATTTTTTGACTTTTTTAGTAACTTTTTGACATTTTGGCTAAAAAACCTACTTGTCAAACGAGGCTTTAATTAAACTTTTATATGGTCCGATACTCAAAATTAAAATAATTCAATTAGTCAATTTTACCTTATTGAGAATTTCACAATTAAATTAGAATAAGCATTAAGTAAATGTAAAATATTATACATGGCGGGGTCGTTACACATTACATCAAACCCATAATCATTTTATTATTTTTCTTACAAAAGTCAAAAAAGTCAAAAAACCTATCACAAACAAAGTTTTTTAGTCCCAGGTTAAAATAACTAAAAAGTCAAAAGCCAACCAACATCCCAAATGAATCTTTTTGTACTACTCTTGAAATATTTGAAAATTCCGACATCCTTTTCGAATATTTGAAAAATCTCATATTTCAAGTCATTTTTATACCCATTTTTAAATGTTTTTCAAATAAAAAATATTCTCATACAAAAATTCATCCCAAATTGATTTTCATAGATTATGTACCTTACCTTTCACCACAAAGGAAAAAAAGATAAGAAAACATAATAGAAATAAAGGTATAATCGTAAATCTAATTTTCAAATAATATATTAAATTTATATTTTCAAAATCAATGGATTAATTTGTTTATAAGAAAACCTTTAAGACTAAATAGATGAGCATTCCTTAAAATGATATTTATAGGTAAATTTTTTATTTTGTTTTTAAAATATTTTTTGGGGTCTTGAGGTGGAAATATTTAGCCAATAAAAGAAAGTAGCAAAAAGACATATCAAAAGGAGAAACGGAAGGGCTTTATGTGAAAAATATATATATATATGTATATATGAAAATAATTAAATTGATTTGACCGTCTTGTTTTTTGGTTTTTATTTTTTTAGTTTATATTTTATTTATTTTTTAAAATTTATTTAATCTAAATGTACTTTAAAATGACATATTTGTAAAGGAATAATCAACTAAATAAAAAAATATGAAAACAATAATAACAAAGTAATATATTTTCGTAATTTTTTTTTGTATTTAATAGTAATTTGTTTAAATTTTTTTCAAATATTTTACTTTTAAAATATATTAAAATTAAGTACATTTAAAAAATATTAAAAAAATTATCAAAATATTTAAAAAGATGACTAAAGACAAAAAAAAAAAAAAAAATTAAAATTTTTTTAAAAAAAAACTCAAAAACAGTTTTCAAAAATAAAAACATAACATTTCAAAAACATAAAAAAAACAAAACAAACAAAATTCTCGTCTTTTTTTGTTGTTGGCAGTGGTCTCTAATCCGCATCTCAGCTGTTGGACCTCTCCTCTTCCTTTTTCTTCTTGCTCTCTCACTGTTCTTCTCTCTACTCTCTCTCTCTCTACCCACCTCTCAGATCGCTTTTTCTCTCTCTCAAACCCTTTTACAAGACTCAGAATTCACTCACCAACAGGTACTCCTCAGAATCTTTCACTCTATCTAATGTGTTTTTTATATATATACATGTATTGAATCAACCAGTCTCAGTTCCAGACACTTTTGGGTCCTTTTTTGGTGCCCATCTTGTGGGTGGATCCGAAACTTCCATTTCATAGTTGTTCATGCTTTATACATTGATGTTTTGATTATTGAGATCACATATATGGTTAATTTGATTGGATTTTGGACCAGATCAAGCAGTTTTATGATATGGGTTTTTGTGGGTTTTGCCTGTTCTTTTGATTCGAACTCTTGTTTTTGAAATTCTGTTATTGGATCTCAAGCTTTTTCAGGGTTTCAATTATTACACCTTTACAGGGTATACGTGTTGGAAAATGATATATAAGCCCATATGTAAAAGAGATAATTGGTTGATGATTAGAGAAGACATGAGAGATAGAGTTGTTTTAGATTTTCTAATAGACTGTCACCAGGTCACTTGGTTTGAATAGTAGGTCTAACTTTTGGGCTAGCGTAGCTCTACTCATGTATGTTTGCTTGTTGGTTTTGTGCCTTTATTGATTCATCTAGGTTTAACAGCTAAATTTCCTTATTAAAATTTATTGCACCTTGGATTTGGATTCATTTTGGTTTGCTTGGTGTCACATGGAATTTCTGGTTTTGCATTTGAGTTCATTACATTTTGCTTTGTCTAATTTTGTGTATGAACTCTTAATCAAACTTACACACAATGAATGCTCGTAAAGTCTTGCCAGTTTGGTTGCTTAGACAATTGAGGAATAGATAAAAATCCAAAATTTTGATCCATATATACATGGTCTTGGTTTCTGAAAATTGAATATCTCAACCAAATTACGTGAACTAGTTGTGTTAGTTATGGTTGGTCTTTCACTTGGATTCTTGATTACCTACCAAAAATGTAAGTGGTATTGAGACCCCAAATTTAAGTCCCACAATTGTACTCACAATGACATGGCAAGTAATGTGTCAACTTTTGATTTGTCATAATCAATCATGTATGGCCCGACTCCCTTTTCATATAGCATTTCTCGGTAGAAAATTGCTAATAGCTAGGAAAGGCGTGTTACCTTTGACACAACCAGGAGAGCACGCATGGTCAATCCAAACTCCACCTAATTGAATCCTCATCTTCTTTGTTTGTTCACTAAAGAGAAAGCTTGGGAAACCGGACTGCAACTCTTGTTGACAATGCTAGACAGTGGACATGTGTCTGCCACTTCTTGAAAGTGGTCACAATTTTATAATAAATTTCATAGTAGCAGACACTTGGTTTGATCAACAGATGAACACACTTCGAAGTTTCTCACCTTGAAATGAAGATTTAATATGGATATATAGCCAGCATAAGTCGAGCATGCAATGGTAACTTTTTTAAAACAGGAAAATAATAAGATTTCAAGAAAAAAAAATGACAAAAGGGTATAACATACGTGATATTTGGTTACTTTAAACTTCAATTTATGCTATTTCTGACATAGAATTATAGAAAATATAGATTCGTCAAAACTGTATATGCTTGAATTTTTAATTAACATGTATTTACTTCGAGCCATGTTTTGGTATCCTGCCTAAAATCCCACTGTGTTGACATTTTTCTGTGTCATGTTGTTGGTGTCTTTTGTCTAGGTCTGTGGTACTCAATCTAAAACCCCTTATGCTTCCACTTAGTATTAACAGAGGCAACCCCACTCAAGGATGAGTGTTGTTAGCTGAACCACTGAAAATGCAATTTATTTATTTATTTATTTTTTGAATACCGACCAAAGAGAGATAACATTAAAGAGAAAAAGGGGAGTACAGGAGAGTCAGAGGACAACAAGACCTCCAAAAAAGGAAAAAGAAAAGACACAAAAAAAAAAAAAAAAACACAATATCACAAATTACATCTCACATGTTGCTCTACAATCCCTAGTCTCTAGAAATCAAAAAAATGGTATCCGTCTAAAGGTAGAGTAGACTGAAGCCCAAAAAGAGGACAATAACAAACTCTATATAACATTACCCATCATGTTCTCAACGATCCTTACATCTTTTAAGTTTTTATTGGTGGTGTTTGGGAAGCAACATCCCAAATTTTTTATCTCATAAAAACCACTAAAAGACAAAAGTTTTGCAAAACCAAAAAAAACACATCCAAACAAAATATCACATCCAACCCCATAATCATTTCACTTTTTCTCTCACAAACATCACATCCAACCACATAAAAACTCAACTATCTTCCCAAACACTAAAAATTTTTTATCTCATAAAAACCTACATCTACTAAAATCTACATAAAAACTCACTTCCCAAACACCCACATTTTCTTGTTAAATTTCAAAAACTTTTTTTTGTTCATAAATTAAAAATAGTATGAAATCGATTGGTGTTTTTGAACTTTTAATTGTTTTTGTTTTTTAAAAACGGAAAATGAAATTTATATCATATAGTTCACTGTTAAAATTTCTAGAGTTTCCATCGGGTTATACTGATGGAATATCATCATATTTTTTTATTACTTTCATTATAGTTATAATTTTTTAGTTAGTGTTTATAGCTTTAGTAGTTTTTGTTTTGTTTTGTTTTTTAATTTTTTTCTGGTTTTAAAGAGTAAATTTTGTTTTTGGTGGGGGGGGGGGGGGGAACATTTTTGGGCTTCAACCTTCAAAAGAAAAAAAAATGATTAGCATGAAAAGGATTTTTTTCCTCTTGTTTCTCAACTTTTGGCTGGGTGGAGGGATAAAAGATTTTCTTGCAAATAGGGGAAAAAAATAATCTTTCTTACATATGAGGTTTGAAACCACTAGGGTTTTTAAATCTGTTTTTACATTTTCCAAGATTGTCTGTTTCATTGCAGTAACATCTTTTTTCACTTCTCTCTTTCCTCGTCCTCCCTTTTGTGTGTAGTTAAGGTACCTAAGCTTTCATGTCAAAGTTATTTATCCTTGTTTCTATTCTAAAGGTTCTCAAGTCACAATGCTTTTCATTTTTGGTTCCTCCTATGAATTTGTTGCTTTTGGGATTTTTGTAATTCAGTTTTCTTTCCTTTCAATTACAAGTGGATATTTTTCTCAATTTTCTGTCTTCTTCTAATTTTATTTGATTTTTGTTAGTGGTTTTTTAATGTATTCATTTTACAAACAGAATTCATTTTTCCTTTTTTCATTGTTTGTTTGTTTATTGAAATTTTATTTCAGATATATTTTTTCTATTATTTAATTTACCTATATGTTCTTATTTTATGTTGATGTTTAATTTCATGTAGATGGCAATGCGGGCAGCAAGTCCTGCTGCTGCTCTTTCCAGTGCACATGTTGTCGGTAATGCCTTTGTTGCGCAGTATTACCAGATTCTTCATGAATCTCCAGAATTGGTTTATAAATTCTATCGAGATTCAAGTGTCCTAAGCCAGCCCGATTCTAATGGTGTAATGACTTCGGTGACAACCATGAAGGTGAGTCTAGTGTAATTATGGCTTGTACTTAGTTGTATATCTTCGTTCATTACTGGATCTCATGACAGATAATTTACATTATGACATTGTACAAGTAGGGAAGGAAACTATTTTTGGATGTGTAGACACCCCATTTTGACCGCCCTTAAGACTTGGGCGCTTCATTTCGAACACCCGATGATGAAACGATATGCTGTGCAATTTTTCGAATCTTCAGCAAAAGAATTTTGTTTTGAGCTTCTAACTCAAACCTTGCACTGCATTTGGACCAAAACCTGTTTTTTCTAGCTTGACCACTCAAAGAGTAGCAAGACCAAAAGTTGACCGGCATGCCACTTTTTTTGGCTGGCCGTACATCCTTTTCGTTGGCCTGCCATGTTCAGCGAAGTAGATATTTTCCAGCAGGAGTAAGTTGCTCCCATGCACAGGATTTGGCCAGCTGTTCTCTTTTGCAGATATTTCCGAGGTGAGAAGCTGAAATTTTATAAATACAGCACTTCCCTTCAAAGTTTAGGATTAGAAAACTTTGTGAATAGGCATTTCCAAAGGCATACAAGGCATTCTCTACCTTCTTGACTATAGATACACTATAGATACACCATTGAAGCTCAAGCTTAAAGCTTTTTGTTGAAGCTTTGAGCCTGATTTCATATACTTGAGAGTGTTTGGATTGAAATTGTGAATCAAGAAGCTCTTCCTTTTTTCAAGAGGTTGATCTTTGAACTCTTTTCATTACCTATTCTTTTATTCTCTTGTTTTTCATCCTCTGTTTTAAATATTGATTTTCAGAGTGTTTTAGTCTTTAAAATGTGATTTAAACCTTGTTGAAGGTGGAAGGGTTAGCCACCCTTCCATAGGCGTATCCATTAGTGATGTTCTCTTGGTGTTCTTCATGCTTTTGTCTCTTTTTCTTCAATTTCAGCACTATTTTAGATAGTTTTGTGTGAATATGAACTGAATATATGTGTTTAAAGCTTTAAATAGATAGCTTGATTCTTGATTCCCTCTCTTCTTCAAAGTTGTTGTAAGCTCTCTTCTAGTTCCATCTTTGAAGCATGGAAATGGATGTCTCATCCTTATTCCATGAGTAGGAAGAAGAGCACACAACATTCATTTGCTTAGTCTTGTTTTGATTTAGTTTCGAAGTCATGTGAGAGCTCTTTCATCGGAAGCATTAGAGACTCTCTTCTAGTTCCTTTTGGAGCATGGAAATGGATTTCAATCCATATTCCATGAGTAGGAAGAAGAGTCTCTAATTGCTTTTTTCAATGTTGTAATCTTTTGTTAATAAGCTTCACCTTAAAAAATGGCTTCCTCTAAACCTATTCTCTCTAAATTTGAGTACTCACTTACTCTTATTTTTCATGAGATATAGTAGGTTTTAGCCATCTCTTTAAATACTTCCTCTTCTTAATTTGCCTCAGCTTTGTATTCATTGATTTCCGTCATGTTGCTTCATTAATCATCATCTCAATACCTTTGGAATATTTGATGATTTGTGAAGCAAACCTATTCTCTCCTTGAATATCTTCATCACAGGAGGGAACATGAGGGATGAACATCCTTTGGAAACCCTCTGTTTTTGCTTTGTTCCCATTCTGTTGCAACATGTCTTTCTCCAGAAGCAGTGGCTGGCTGGCCACTATCTTGTACGGCCGACCAATTCATTATGCCGGTCGACCATCATTTTGTACGGCAGTGACAGTTTTTCAGCAAAACAGAGCAGATCTTGAGGTCCAAAACATAACTGTTTTCTGACTGGGAACAAGGCAATTTCTGGCAGTAAGCAGAGGGGGTTTTCGGAGAATGTTCTTACTTGTGCACATGTGATTCCCCGCCTCTCATTCAATTCCTTTAGCTTAGTCGTTTTGAAATTTGTGTTTTGTGATAATTAGTTAATTAATTTATGTTTGTAATAATTAGTTAATTAGGACATTCGGATCCTCTTGTAAAGAGAGCAAATTTGTAACACTTGATATATGTCTTCCAACCCTCATTTCTTTCTCCTTTGTATTTAAATGTTTATCATAGTTGTATAGTATCATATTTTCTTTTATCATTCCCATGCTTTGTATCTATTTTTGCATACATTAAGGTTCGGCTCATCATACTTGATGTCGTTATCATTTCTTACTTGATTGTGTGCTCTATCTCATGCTTTGAGTTGATTCACATGTCATGTTAATAGCCGAATCTAGTAGTTGTATTTTGGTATGTGATGCATTAGCCACTTTGCATATTAGGATCATGCATTTTTTCTAACTATCTTTTTTTTCTTTGGCTTGCCATGGTTAAGTACTAGGTGAGCAATTTTTGCTTTAGCACATCATATGTGTGTTTGTGTTGCCATGTTGAGCATACTACCATGAGGCTACTCGCTTATTTGAAATATCTCTATGAATGCCTGTTGATGGAGGTTATTTTGCTTAGATTGAAATGACTTTGATTATTGTATATATGAGCTCGCTTTTCCTTTCAATTGCACATATTCAAAAACTCTTTTCAAGAAAGCATGAAATCAAAGCATTCTAAAGTAAGTGACGTGGTCTATACTTGTTTGCTTCACATAGTAATGTTTTATTAATAATCCGAACATGAGCATATAATGTCCGTAAAATTCACATCATGACTTAGTAGAGGCCGATCTTTGGTCAGGTGAGTAGGATGCTCAATTCATGACATTCTCCTCTCATACCTAAGTTCCCGAACCGAGACAACTTTGGTTATGACGGACAAGTGGCCTTTGGCACGAGTCATGGGTTTCCTAATATTTTCAAAAAATTAGGTGGTGACTCTGAAAATCTGACAATGCAGTCTATTTTTTACATCTCTAATGATTAATGAATTTTCTAAGATTTGTCAGATTTGGACTCTCATTCATTTTTTTGTTTCACATTGCACTTGTGAAACCAGATTCAGAACTACGGGAGTCTGGACTGTAGGGAATCGCATCCGAGGAGACTAAACCCCTCTGAGGAGCGCGAAAAACCAGCTACAAGATGATCCTTTAATCAACTTACTTGGTTACCCTTGCATACCATAATATTGAAGCCGCGAGGCAGCAAAGAGGGTGCCACCTATTTAAACTGATGTATACAAGAGCAAAATAAAAGTTTACCACATATGGGAAACAAGTATTACTAATAAGGAAAATGAAAGAATGCAACCAACGAGAATGATCCTCTAAAAAGCCAAAAATGTGTACTCAACATCAGATACTTTAGACTAGGAATTGTCAGCCAACATCTTCAAAAGATTGTCTATTGGACTTCGTTCAATCAATCACATGAGACACACAAGTACGACTCTCTACTCCTACTCTGTACAAGGTAACTATTAAGAACCTTCCAAACTGATCTTATGACGATCCAATACATGCCATTGGAAAGAGATAGCGCAGACACCTTAGCTCTCTACCCACCATACAATGACCCAAAGGTAATTAACATTTCCTCTGCTTTGAATATGCTACATCAAGTCAGAAGAACATTTTGCCCAGGCATCAATTTGTCACTTTTTATAATTGTCCCAAGGAGGTCATGGGTTCAAATCTCCTTGGGGGGTTGAATTAAGGGAGTGCAAGCACTTCAGTGCTTTGCCAAGGGTGGGGAGCTTTTTTCCTATAGGTCCTAATCTAACAACTAACAACTAACATTTGCCGATAAAAAATAATAATAATAATTGTCTCCAATCTGCTCTAACATGGAAAGAAAAACAAATTCCCTTGGAATTTTCCGGATGCATTTCAGTGGAAAACAATGGGCGATGTCCAACAATGCTTTATAAATACTTCAACTGGAACTTCCCCCTCCCAGAAGCCTTCAAGCTGAAGTATCTTCTCTATTTGCAATGACCCATTGTTGGACAGCCCTCTAAATTGGAAATGTTGTCTTTGTGTTGTTACACTTGTCAATTTTCATCTTCAGAAATGTTAGTTCATCAATCTTGTATAGCACTGAAGCATGTGTTGGGTTTTATGTTGGACTCCAAGTACTGACCTGCTGATGGTTATATGACTAAATGATGATTTAAATCAGATCATTTTGTCAGATAGGTGTACCTTGTACGAAGAATCACATACACAGACACATGATACAACATGGACACTACAAGAACGCACTCACATGGTATTTTATAGAAAATAGAATATACATGTGGGGGACACACTCATAGTATATAATTTTATCAATTTATTGTCATATTTATGAATATATTATTCAAAAATAAGAAAAAAAATGCCACATTACACTAATTTCTCAAATGTAGTTAGAGGAAAGATTAGTAGATATAAATCTACATTATTTTTCTTTTGTCATTGTATCCTCTCTTATTTTATTCAAATTTGTTATGTGTTTTTGAGTGATAGACATTTGCATCCCACCAAGTCTAAAAAAAATTAATAAATAATATGAAATGCTTTCAGTGTCAGAAATGGGCATGTTACCATCTTAGAAGT
This sequence comes from Camellia japonica, assembly GCA_030407325.1. Lineage (NCBI taxonomy): Eukaryota > Viridiplantae > Streptophyta > Magnoliopsida > Ericales > Theaceae > Camellia > Camellia japonica. The sequence continues at coordinate 21,147,255 of JAPPVO010000010.1, read as the reverse complement.
GTTGATGCTTCTTAGCCTTTGTACCTTGATGAATACACTAAATCTCATAGTAGGCTTACATTTGCATAGGTGCATGTTGAAGCTCAAGATCTTGAATATACCAAAGTCTTTCATGTTCAATTTAGGTTATGGTGAAGGCTTATGAGACACGAGTGGAGAGAGACCTCAAAAGTATGATGATTGCCATACTTTTGGTCATGCCACAATTTGTACTTACAAACCAAAGCCATTGAGTTCTACCTCTTTGGCTATATAAAAATTAGATATCAGGCCAAGTGAACGGGAAGAGGTGAAGAAAAGGAAAGGAAAGGTAAGGATGCGGTGCACTATTTGTCGGAAAAGATAGTTTCTACTCTCTCATTTCATTTTCGTCCCCATCAGATATATTTGATGTGTTAACATCTTGTGATCTAGAGGGGGAGATGCTTAGTAACTGGAGGGATGAATTGGTATCACCTTGGGTGGCCAACACGAAGGCGTTCATGAGATGGATAGTAAGGGTAATCAACAGAGGAGGGTGTTAGAGATGATATTAATACTCCAATAGAAAAGGAAGACAAATTTGGAACCAAAAGAAATATATTTACTACTCCTAGAGATGAGATAGTAATAATAATAAAACCTTGACAGGAAGATTCAGAGTCTAAAACTTGCTTGGGTGAAAAATGTAGCATATGTTTCAGTTAAACCAAAAAAGTACAATATACAATCTTGAAGAACCAAGAGCAACATTGTCTTTGTGAGAAACTTTCTTATACTCCACTGGGTTGGGTCTGGAGCTTCCCTGTCCCCCAAAAAAATAAAAAATGAAAGAGTTAATTGCTACTTTCAGGTAGCTAAGTTTCATATACTTTACTGGGAACTTGTAGATGAAATTACACTTGACTTCTTTTTTTGTGTAGGTTCAAGAGTGGGTGATGAACAACTTGCTTATTTTATTTTGCTTTTGGGTGTTGGGTTGATTAATGTCTCGCATATTCCTTCACTATGCTAAGGTGGTATTTGATAACAATTCAACACTTCAAGTTGAATGACTTGAGTGAAAATTAATTAAGCCCATTTGATAATCACAAATGGTATCACTTAAAATTTTAAGTGGCTCTTAAAATATATGCTAAAAATTAAGAAAATTTTAAAATATAGGAAACTTATTTAATTCTGATTGAATTTATAAATATTTATACATAAGCATTAACATACATCGTTACAACCTCAGAACTGCCACCATCGTCGTCGTTGCCTCCACCACCACCCTTCCACGACCACGTTCATCACCATTGTGATTGTTACCACAAGCAACATCATTTTGCTACCACCACCACAGTCGCCATTGTCATTACCACCACCACAACTATAAATGCTACAACTCTTTAGCTCCACAATCATTGTCACTGTTGCCATAACAACCACCATCATCACACCACCGCCGCCGCCGCCGCCGCCGCTGCCGCCACCCTCTTTTTATCTCCACTACATTACCCCTCCAACATCACCACAACCACTATCTTTCTATCTCCACCACCATTGTTGCCTCTACCACCATCACCACGGCTACCACCGACTCACTATCACAATATAAAATTACAAAATACAATTTAAAAATAATAATTTTCAAATTTAATATTATACATATCAAGCAATTTGTTTTAGTTTAGCACTTAAATTTTTATCAAACAAATTTTCAGCTTAAAGAATTCAACATTTAGTTTTCAGTACTTAATTTTCAGTTTTTAGTTTTATCAAACACCATTTAAGTAGTTGTATGAACTTTTATCCCTTCTTAACTCAGTATTCAATGAAATGTTCCAAATTTAACTGTTGATCACTGTTATCTGATAAACAAAATCCTGTTCTTGTTGCCATGGATCAGGCAATCAATGACAAGATTCTATCGTTGAATTACGGAAACTACAAGGCAGAGATAAAAACTGTGGATGCTCAGGAATCCTACAAGAATGGACTTATTGTTTTAGTAACAGGATGCTTAACTGGGAAGGACAATTTGAGAAGGAAATTTACAGAGACTTTCTTTCTAGCTCCACAAAAGAAAGGCTACTTTGTCCTTAATGATGTTTTTAGGTATGTTGAGGAAAGTGAATCATTGGAGGTCATCAATTCCGTGACAGTTAATAATGACATCAACAATAACAATGCTACAATGTCCCCCTTGCCATTAGATCCAGGTTGGTTTAATTCTGCTTCCTTGACTTACGATACTGAAGTTCTCTTCATAATCAATCTGGTTATATCTTTTATCTTTGTTTCAGAGCCCATTCGTGGTCCTGATCATCCTCCATTGGAGCCTGTTGCAACCTCCCAGACGAGGATCTAAATAATGGCCCAGAAGTTTGTGACCCCTCAGATCATGAGGAAGGATCAGTTTTAGAAGAAAAGGTTATTGATGAACCCCCAACTCATTCAAGTCCTTCTGATCCTTCTGATGCTCGTGAACAGAAGAAATCATATGCTTCAATGGTGAGTTCATGCCCGACCCAAAGTTAATTCCCTTACAGCCTTTAGTATTGGCACTTATCGTGACATTTTATTTGACTGAATTTCATATAGGTGAAGGTAAGTAAGGATGCTAAAGCATCTGCCCTAGTCTATGTTCCTACTAGTAACACGAGGGTGGTACCTGCAAATGCTGATCTACAGTCATTGGGTTCTGCAAAACCATCTCCTGAGTTAGAAGTATCAGCTCCTACTGGTGACAGTGCTCTAAGTACTGATGCTCATGAAGAAGGTACCCATCCTTTCTGCTTACTTATCAGCAAGCTAGCTTTTTGGGGTTTGGCAATTGTTCTTTTGATTATCTATGTGTCGAAGCAATACTCGGATCACAACAATTAGGGGTTTTTTAGCCAATCCAAAATACAGTAAGAGCAAGCTTATAGTATTGAGTAATTATGGATGTTGATAAGTGAACTTCTTTATTCAAGATGGTTCAAGAATTAATATGGTGGAGAAGATTGTGGAAGCCATTGAAAGTAAAAAAGAAGCGTATTTGATCAATTGTGGGCTGAAGCGTACTTGAACTTGAATACTGTGGTTGAATGTCACACTATGAGCTCATATCAAGCTACACTGTCTCATTCATAAATGAGCAAGACATTCTAAGAGAAAGATTTGTAATAGATTGTGTTTGTGATGATTTTTGAATAATATTTTAGAGTGATGTGTGATATATACCAAATTTGTTAGTATTTTCTCAATGTGGTCAACCAAAAATTTGATTGGTTGCTGGTTGTTTGGGTTGGCTGCTGGTTGTTTGGGTTGGTCCCAATGATTTAAGTTGATGTTAGTTGTTTTTTTTTTTTTTTTTTCATTTGGCTTCTGACCAACTGTTCTCTCTGGGTAATGTTTTATTGGTATTAATAAAATATTACTTATTGGTCAATCAAAAAAAAATAATAATAATTGGTTGTTGTTTGAAATTGTTAGACATACTCGTAAATCTCATCTAACGTAAAAGGGTAAATTAAACAAATAATCCATGTAATTTATATGATGGGTCAATTTAGTCTTGTTGTTTCAATTTGCTCGATTTCGTTTCTTAATTTAACGGATTGTGTCATTTTAGTCCAATAAATAACGGTTGTTAAGTTTAGTGGACGGAAAGACAAATAATGTGTCAATTTGGTCTTTATAGTTTACAAGATGTGTCAATTTTGTTCTTGTCAAAATCGAGCAAATTAAAATAACAGAGATCAAATTGACACTTGTGTAAACTACAGGGATTAAATTGACACATTGTGTAGATTTTCCGTTCACCATACATAATAACCGTTATTTATTGGACTAAAATGACATAATCTGTTAAATTAAGAGGCAAAATTGAGCAAATTGAAACAATAGGGACCAAATTGACACATCGTGTAAACTACAGAGACTATTTGCATAATTTACTTTTAAAATTATGATGTACCTTGGCTAGATCCTAGCAATAATTTATGTGGAGGAATTTTTTTTTTTGAAAACATGAAAACATTTATATTAAAATAACAACATATTGAACAAAACCACAAAGGGTCATACAAACCATACAACAAAAGGAAAAAAAAAAAACAGAAAAAAAAACAACAAAAAAAAAACAAAAGACAACAAATCTACTAAAAAAATCAGTTACGAGCCAAGAAAGATCACTAATCTTTTCAAAGATATGGTTTGAAAAACAAGATCTATTTGAAAAGCCATCGTACTTCGGACATCGCCAAAAATTGGAGATGAAAAAGAGATATACCCATAATGGTATGGGAGAAGGCTTGAAAGAGGAAGGAACCATTGTAGGTGTAGATAATCTAAAAATTTATGCTGAAATTGGGGAGAAAACTTTCAAAACCCCTATTTCGGTTATAAAAAATCCAGATTTACACTCTAAAAATGCAAATTTGTAATTAGAAGTGTAAAAAGGATTGCCAGAATATTGTCGGAGTATCGCTGAAGTACCATCGGAAATCTTCTGCTCTCTCTCTATGGAACTCAACTCTATATATGGAGGATTATAATAAGAGCTATCTAATAAAGTCTGTGATGAGAAGGATTAGCCAAAGTATACTCTTACACATATTTTGCAACTCAATGATGTCTAAGTGTGCCTACGGTTATGTGTACTAGTATGTAAGCGTGTATTGATAACACGTAAGATATAGATTGGACCTATTAATTGATTTCTAACATGTTATAGAGATTGAGAGATGAAAGAAGAATGCTTAACTCTCAAAATGTTTTATTCAACTTAATCATATTACATCAAGATTTTTTTATTTTTTATTTTTAATAACTGAGTGTCCAGATTAGTTTACGCGCACCTCAGCTAATTTAGGAATTCTAAAATTAACGATAAGACAAACTTTCAGTGGCGATAAGTCCTTTAGTTACCTTGACTCCCACTAAGCCAAACCTCTTGAAATTATATTATATCAAGAATATTGTACATCGCACAAATGTCATTTATTTTATTAGGCAAACTTCACTTTACCACCCTATGGTTTGGGTCGGGTGCGGATTACCCCATTGACATTCGAATATCACCACATAACTTCCCTGTTATTAATGGGTTGACGTGCATAATTAGCATTTCCATCTATTCTAACAGACCATGTAGTACACGCGAGTAATGTGTAATTGGGCATGAACTAATGATGATCCCTCACAATTAAAAGACCAAAATGCCCCTACAGTTAGAAATAAAAGCTTACCTAAGAAGATTGCTTTGTATACTCTCTCTTTCCTCTGTATGTTTGAGTTGTAGGCCAGCAAAAATGTCCTTTTCAAGCATGGGCGGTGGAGAAGGACAAATGTTGAAGTTCATCAGTAAGAAATGTCGTTGTGGGAAAAAAACAACCATTAGAATCATAGAGTCCGAAAAGCCTTTAAAAGGTAGATTGTACTATGTGTATGAAAAGGTAGGTTTGGAGGGTTGTGATTTCTGGGCTTGGTGCAGCCCAGTTGGATTTGCTCCCACCTATGGAAGAGATGAGATTGATGATGAGAAACTAAGAGTTGAGGAAGGTGTGCACTTTAATGGAAGACTCATAAAGCTAGAAATGAAGATAGAGGCACTGAACATGTTGATGAAGACATCTATGGTGGTTTTGGTTGTGTGTTTCATT
>JAPPVO010000010.1:21060138-21141543 GCA_030407325.1 Camellia japonica | reverse complement strand
CTCTCTAGACAGAGGAAATGACTCAAACCAGGCTTTCTACGGAGGAAAATCCAATGTAAAAGAAGAATTAAGTAAGGCATTCATCTCCTCAACTGACCCGTCAATATCAAAATTCTCGAACCCAAAATGAGCTAGACAAGCCTCTAGAGGGTCCTCAACAAGAATAGAGGGTCAAGCCTCCTCTACTATCCACCCACAACATCAATAAATAAACACTCCTCTCTTTTATGGGGTTATTGGGATGCAATTCAAGTGTAAGTGGTGTAACTAAGGATGGTATGACAGGCTCTCTAGACAGTGGAAAGGACTTAAACCAGGCTTTCTACAGAGGAAAATCTGGTGTAGAAGAAGAATTAACTAAGGCATTCACCTCCTCAACTAACCGTCAATATCAAAATCCTCGAACCCAAAATGAGCTAGACAAGCCTCTAGAGAGTTCTCAACAAGAATAAAGGGTAAAGCCCCCTCTACTATCCCATCCACAACATCAATAAATAAACACTCCTCTCTTTCATGGGGTTGTTGGGATGCTTGGAAAACATTGAGTTTCACTTGCATATTCCCAAATGAAATATCCATAACCCCGATACAACAATTTATACATGCATTGGTCATAACTAAGAAAGGTCGACCTAAGATCACCGGGATTTGTTTCCTAGAGCTGGCTACCGGTTCCATATCTAAAACCAAAAAGTCAACAAAAAATAAAACCTATCAACCTTTACTAACACATCCTCAATCATGCCACATGGCACTTTGAGGGACCGGTCAGCCAACTAGAGTGTGACAGTAGTGGGCTTTAACTCACCAAGCCCGAATTCCTCATACACAGAGTACAACAATAAATTAACACTAGCCCCTAAATCTAATAAGGACCTATCAATGAAATGGTCCCCTATAATGCATGCAATAGTTAGGGCACCCAGGTCTTTAAGCTTGGAAGGTGTGTTACTCAATAAAATGGTGCTTACTTGCTCCGTGAGTACGATCTTTTGGGACACGTGTGTCCTAGATTTACGCTTTTGCGTACAAAGGTCCTTCAAAAATTTAGCATAGGAGGGTACTTGCTTAATCGCCTCCAACAGGGGGAGGTTGATTTTCACCTGTTTAAAGACCTCCATTATCGCTTCCATGGATGTCGTCTTCTTATTAACAGGGGATGGTGTATCAAGGCATTAGGGAAAGGTACCTTAGGCACATTTGGTGTCTTAGGCTCATGTGAAGTGCTAGGGACTAAGTCATCCCCCTTAGGTGTTTCTCCCTCACCCATGGCCTTTTTGGGTTTACCACCGTGGTCACTCTTCTTAGCCTTAGTTGCATCAGATGCAATTGGCTGAGGCTCTAACTCCCTCCCACTTCTTAAAATAATCACCGCTTGCACCTATTCATGGTGCTTTCCATTTCCACCTGACCCTTCTGTCCCATATTGACCCTAAGGGTTAGCCACAGTCTGATTCGGTAATTTTCCCTCCTATCTCCTATTCATATTGTTAGCCATTTGACCCAATTGGGCCTCTAGCTTGGCAATGGAGTGAGTATAGAAGTGAACTACTGTTGGTAACCCCATAAGTTCTGAGAGAACTTCTAACACTTGAGTCTTAAAGGCCGAGTTGCCTTGAGGAACATGCGAGGGTTGTGGTTGTCGGTAAGGTTGTGGTGGTCGGTAAGAAGATTGGTTAGCAAAATTATTAAAATTCTACCTTGGTGGTGGAGGATTGTAAGAAGTGCCTTGTGAAGGAGGTCTCCATGAAAAATTAGGGTGATTTCTCCATCCCGGAATTATATGTGTTGGAATATGGGTCATTACCTGGGCTGGAGAATCCTTGAGCCACATTCACATGCTCTTGGACTAATTCCAGAAATTGTGATGCCGAAGAGCACTCACTCAAGTTATGAGCAGGGCTCGCACAAATAGCACATGCCTCGTGAAATTGAGGCAAATCTTGTTGTGTAGGGACATGTCCCGAAGCTAATAGTTGGTCCATCTTATGGGACAATGCCTCTACTTGTTGGTCTAACTCTAGGTTTTGCCCTACCTCATGAATGCCCCTGGTTTTCGAGGCTCCAACTACCGGTTGCCGGACTTGTCGGGCTGCGGAGGCATGGTAGAGGGAATTATCATGTAAGTTCTCAAATAATTGTCATGCCTAGGCATCATTTTTGGACATAAATGTCCCACCACAAGAAGAATCCACCATTTGGCGGTGAGACTCAGTTAAGCTATGATAAAAGGTTTGAACAAGTTGCCAATCAGGCATTTGTGGTGGGGACATTGTTGGAGAAAATCACGAAGTCTTTCCCATGTTTCATAAAATTGGTCGCCATCAATTTGAGCAAAATTGGTGATGGCTCGCCTAAGTTGGTTGGTCTTACCAATAGGAAAGTACTTCTCTAAAAACTTTTGCTGTAATTAGTCCCATGTTGTGATAGAATTAGCAGGTAAGAAGTTTAGCCAATGTTTGGCTTTGTCCTTCAGTAAAAATGGAAACAGTCGCAACATTAGGGTCTTATTGGTGAAATTCTAGATCCTCACTGTAGAGCAAATTTCTAGAAATTCATGCAAATGTTTATAAGGGTCATCATGAGCTAGTCCATGGAATGATGGGAGCATTTGGATGGTGCTGGACTCAATCTCATAATGAGCAGCAATGGTGTTGAGTAACTAGGTGCATGATGGTGATGTATATGCAGTGGATGTGAAGTAATCCTTAAGGGTCCGATTGGGCCCATTTAGGCTATTCGGGTTTGCCATCTCTATTTGTTTGAAATATGGGTGTGGATATTCAAGCCTAGGAACACGAGAAGAGGCTCTACGTTTTCTAAGAGTCCTTTCTAGTTCAAAGTCCAAACTCCACAATTCAGGGTGACAAGAACGGCGCCTGTGCATACACTACTCACTCACACACACACACACACACACAGAGTTCTGATTCTTGTGCACTAAGTTATGAAAACAAAATACGAAAAAAGAAAATACTCACAACAATTTAACGAAAACGCGTTACTCATCTTGCTGGTGCTTGACGTGTAGACGTTGTCTCCAACCTGTAATTGAGCTCTTTCTTTCTTTTGAGCACTTTTGTGCTTTGTTTGTGAGTATTTGCTTTTTTTTTTTTTTTTTAAGCACTTTGGTGCTGTGGTCTGTTTTTAAAGCTCGGTTGTGCTCTGTTTGCACTTCGGTGATAGCTTCACTTGCAAACACTCTGCACACTTAACAACACTAAGATATAAAATCCTAAACTAAAAATTAAAATAGGAATATAACTTTAAATTACTTAATTTCGCCATAAGCCCCCAGCAACAGCCTCAAAATTTGATGAGTCGTTTCACTCACCAAAAATAAATACTAAATTGTACTGAATTCCTTAGAATAATAACAAGTTCAGGTATCGATCCACAGGGACAATTGTGAAATTAAACTAATTTAATTGTTAAATTTCTAAATTAATTTTGGTAAAAAGATTGAGGGATTCATAAACTAGTAATAACTAAAATAAACTAAGAGATTAAACTAGCAATTGTAAATAAAATTGGACTTATTGATTTTTGAGAAAAACCTAGGGTAATGAGTCCTCCACTAGTTACATAAATAAAGGTTCAATTTGAAATTCAATTATGTTACGGTTTGAACTAAATAATACTTCGCAACTACAAGCTCGAAGCATTTATCAAGAAAATTAACATATTCAATGTATAGGCACGAATCATCTCAAGTAGTACGAGTCATTCGCTCTAAACTAGGGTAGCAACACGACTCGTCCCTTGTAGTATGGCTCGTTTCATACCTTGAACATGAAAGAGTAGAAAACTATTGTATGGAAAGTATTCAACAATCACAGAAAGCAGAATACTCGAAGAAATAATAGAAAGTTATATTAGAAACCTTCTTGAGAACCATACAATTGTTCAAACCATTACATAAAAGAAAACCTATTTACATGGCTAGGGTTTCATCAAAATCCTAGAAAAAGGAGCTTAGCTACTCATGGAGGAGTAGGAAGAAGTAGAGAGAGAAGAAGCCACCATGGGAGACATTCTTCAAGCTTCAAGTTATTTTCCTCCAAACCCTAGCCTCTCTCTCCCTTTTTTCTGAAATCTTTTCGAACCTCTTTTCAACCTCTTTTTCTTCTTTTTATTCCCAGCAGAAAAGCCTTAAATTTTTACGCACACAACCCTAGGTGGGCCGCTCGAGTGGTGGTGGGCCACACGTGGGGTGGAGCTTGGCCGTACGTGCGGTGAGGTGGTAGGCCAGGATTTTTCACTCCTCGCACGGAGAATTTGTTTTGGCGTCCTTTTTGCTTGAATTTGCATGTTGCCTATCAAATTTGCACAAGTGCACAAAACATATCATCTCTACCAAATAAACAACATTGAATGACTAAAAATATAACTTAAGTGGTCTCAATGTGGTTCCTTTCGACCTACATCAGTAAGAGCTTATGATGGAGTTATAGAAAGGATACACATTCAAAAAAAAAGAAGAAGATAATTATGAGGGAATTTATGAAAGAAATGGAAAGAGAAAAATAACAAGCACTACGTACTCTTGTACATGCGAATGTGGGTTTTATCATTAATGCTGATTTTTGGATTAAGAAAAGCAAGCCCCCTAGGATCCTATGTCTTCGTCTTTTCAAGACCAAAGAACAACAAATGGAATAGATTCATTTGTAAAGGTGTTAACTAGTCCATAATTTGCAAAATAATCACTAGTTAGGATAGATTTCAACAAATGGGATCATATATATGACATTTATGAGACAATAAATAGAAAAGAGTTGGTAAAAAAACGGAAAGAAAAATAAAAAATAAAAAATAAAGGGTTATCGCGAAAAATGGAAAAGAGTTGTGCGAGTTCGAAAACACAAAATGAATAATTGTTGAAAATTTAACATTGTAAATATACAGTCTATTTATTTAAAATGCACTGTTTTTTTTTTTACCATCCTATCCTACACAAACTATTAATGCATTTTGAATAAGTCACTAATATCCATTGATCATTTCTCCCTTTTTGTTAGAAGATAGGTTGTTTTTTAACTAATAAAGTCATTTATAAAAAAGAAAGATAAAAAAAAATTGCACCTTATGTGGCTATTTAACCTCATGTATCTCAATATTTCGGAAATGTTTTCTCACCCTTTTTAAATGAAACATTTTTAAATAAATTTTTAATTTTTCAAATCTTAATTTGCATAGAAATAAAAAGATACGAAAATAATGTGCAATACCCTTTTTTTTTAACAAAATAAAAATAAAGAAAAAATAACAAAAAAATTAAAAATTATAGAAAAAGGGTAAATTATAAAAGTCGATATCCCCTTAAACAATGACCCATCCACATTTTTGACGCCCAATATTTAAAAGTCGATATCCCTTTAATGTATTCATTTGATGACAATAAAACCCATTTCATTAGGTTTTTGTTTGTTGATAGAAAATAAAAATGGTAGAAAGTAAAGTAAAAGAAAAAAAAAAAAGAAATAAAAATTGATTTTCTTGCATGCATTGGATAGATGAAAATTTTTGTAAGAAAATGATGGGAAAAAAAAATATAATTATTGCATAAGAGGGAGTTGTGAAAAGAAATATGGGCAAAAAAGAAAACAAAATAAATAGGGTAAATTACAAATACACCCCTATGATTTAATTAAAATACGAATCACCCCTGTAGTTTTTTAAATTACATTCCATCCATTGAGATTTCTAATTTCATAACAAATCGTTCCTTTTATTAATAAATCATCAAGTCAATTATTAGTTTTTAATAATGTTAAAAATATGTTTCAATTAATAATTTAGGTAATTTTATTATTGTATATGATAGCAATTATGAATTTGATTTTTTTAGTTAATTCTGTTAAATAAAAAATTCTAATAAGGGAGTATTTGTAATTTTTCAAACCACAAGGGATAATCTGTATTTTAAGCAAACCTCAAGGGGTGTATTTGTAATTTACCCAAATAAATATTGTCAAGATTTGTAAGAAAAATAAATTTCTCTATATATTTTGTAAGAAATTGTTGGTTTAACTAGCAAGTTAATTTGAGTTGTATAAGAAACTTTAGTTTTTATTATTTTCTAGGACTCTTTATTTAAACCAACAAATAATTTTTATTTCTTTTTTACTTTCATATATTATCTATCTAATCAAACTGAGCCTTAATAAATTGTTAGAATTTTCAATGAAAAATACCATTTGAGCATGGCATGATAAATGAAATTTTTATTGGACAATTTTCACTGTAATTAATTAATTAAGTTTGTGTACTTAACAACAAACAGAATTTAAAAGAAATAAAGGAAATGAGAGAATTTGTTTGATTACAAAAATCAAACTTGAAATAAAAATAAATAAATAAAAACAGATTTTATTTTGTTATAAAAACAAAATTAAAATCTGATTTAAATAAATAATAAAAACAACGAAAATAAATTAAATAACTTACTTGATTAATTTCTTTGAATTATAATCAGATCAAGTCCAGTGTTTGACACTGTGTCCTTAAGACAGATTCGTCCTCTCCTCGGTGCTTTCAAAATGTGGACGTCTATCTCCCAGGATGAAATGATCTACTACAAACAATAGCAGCACTACAAATTGTTTGCCTAACGAACACACTAAGTGTTTATACTCTTTCTCACAAAAATAAAATGCAGCAAAATGAAGAATAGAATTTGCAGAGGTGAAATACGAAATTTCTGAATGTTAAACATCAAATGAGGGTTGTCCTATTTATAGATGTAAAGATGGCTGCAGGTTTTGAATTGAACAGGTATGAAATCTGTTGGTTTTGAATTCAAACAGATTTGAATCTGTTGGGTTTATAATTTAAACATATTAAAAATGGGAAGAGCCCTGTTTGGATGTACAGTAAATCCAAACAAGTTTATTTTGAATTCTGGATTTTATTTTACCAAAATTGATCCGTGCAACGCACACGCTATTTTTTTTTTCAAAAAATATTTGATGGTACAATGTGTTGTAAAATAATAATTTTAATTTATAATTAAAATTAAAGTATGATTTTAATTATTTATTTAGATAATATTGGCGCTATCCTTTTATAAAATTGTTACTTGAATACTTATATATAATAATTTTAGTTAAATTATTTGTGTATTTTGATAATTTTAGTTCTATCATATTATAAAATTGTAATTATCATATAATAATTTTGTATGATATATATTAAATTATAAAATAGTCAAATAAATATTCATTTTGATAGTAAAAATAACAGTTAAATTAGAAGAATAATTAGTAATATAAAATTAAAATTAATTCTAACTATTTAATTTTCTTTTATATTCATTTGGAAAATAAAAATATATTGTAGTTGGATTATCATAAAATGATTTTATATGATATATATACTAAATTATAAGATTGTAAAATAAACACTCTTAATTAAATTAAAATATCAACTATATAAAAGAAATTCAATAACGACTAACCAATAAAGAATCACATAACAACAATAAAAACATCCAAACGATAGATACATCTCAGTATATGAAGTGCTTAATCATCTGTAATATGATATCAAAATATAAAAGAACTTAATGTTTAACGATTGAAAAAGTAACTTAAGTAGTAAATCCAAACTTTAGAGATGTTTCGAAAGTATCATTACTGTGTTGGTTTTTTTTCACATAAGTTGTGATTATATAAAATAATGTAGGAAATGAAATCTAATTTCATATATAGAATAATATAGAATTGGTATTAGGTATAAAATAATACACGGAAAAATAAGACGGAAAAAAAAAAGTAATTTAGTATTTAAAAAAATCCTAATACCTTTGAAAGAATTAAGAAAAAAAAAACTTGAAATTTGAAATTGGTATTAATTTTGTGGATTATCTCAATTTACGGTAAAAAATATATGGAAAATAAATATTTGTCAAATAGAGTCCATATAAAATAGGCAAAGTTAGTATAATGTAAATTAGGTTTGTGTTTGTGTAAACTCGATATGTAATTAAGAAAATACATACTGACGTGACTCTCTTAGAAAAAAGTAAGATCTTATAATATGTCACCTAAGCATGAGAAAAATACTCTTTTTAACAATATACTAGTAGTTGACCCGTGCAATGCACATGTTATTTTATTTTATTTTTAAAAAAAATTGATGATACAATGCATGTTATAGAAGAATATTTTAATTTTAATTTAAAATTAAAATCAAAGTATGATTTTAATTATTTATTTTGATAATATTGACACTATCGTTCTATAAAATTGTTACTTAAATACTTATATATATATATATATATATATTAATTTTAATTAAATTATTTGTATATTTTGATAATTTTAGCTCTATTGTATTATAAAAATGTAATTATCATGTAATAATTTTGTATGATATATATTAAATTATAAAATAGTAAAATAAATACTCATTTTGATATTAAAAATAATAATTAAATTAGGAGAAGAATTAGTAATATAAAATTAAAAGTAATTCCAACTATTTAATTTTTTTATATTCATTTAGAAAATAAAAATATGTAGAAATATAAATTATATAAAATTTATTAAATGAATACTCTTAATTAAATTAAAAATATTAAATATATAAAAGAAATTCAACAACCACTAACCAAGAAAAAATCACATAATATCTAAATCCAAAAAGAAAAAATAACGAAAATATCCAAACGATAAATACATTTTAATGTGTGAAGTGATTAATCATCTGTAATATAATATCAAAACATAAAAGAACTTACTGTTCAATAATTGAAAAAGTAACTGAAGCAGTAAATCTAAATTTTATAGGTTCCTTGAAAATATCATTGTTGTGCAGGTTTTTCTTCCTGTGAATTGTGAGTATATAAAATAATGTAAGAAAGAAAATATAATTTCATATATAGAATCATTATAAAATTTAAACTACAAATCCATAATATATAATAATATATAATTAGTATTGGGTTTAGAATAATGCATGAAAAAATAAGAAAGAAAGGAAAAAAGGTAATTTAAGATTAAAAACATTCTAATACCCTTGAAACAATTAAGAAGAAAAATGTGAACTGCAAAATTAGCCTTGGGTTTGTGAATTATCTCAATTTACGATAAAAAAATATATGGAAAAGAAATATTTATCAAATAAAGTCCATATAAAATATGTAAAGTTAGTATAATTTAAATTAGGTTTGTATTTATGTAGAACTCTATATGTAATCAAGAAAATGCATATTAAATGACTCTCTTGTAAAAAAGTAAGCCTTTATAACATGTCACATAAGCATGAAAAAAAAAAAATACTATTTTTAATAATATATCTATATGAGTGATGATGTATGATATCATATAAAATCATGGGTGAAGCACCAATAAATCCTAAAATGTGATCTTGTGAACGGTTTAGTTCTTCCTTTTTTCTTATAAACCCAAAGGTCCCATTAAAGTGGAAATTACATAAAAAAGTAGTCACTTACATGTTTGAGTTTAATTTTTAAGGGATAAAAGTGATTTTTTCAAAATGTAAAATTACACATTTGGGCAATTTACACTATAGAAGTTTTGAATTTTCCCTCATTCTAGAACAAAACTTACATTATGAACCAAAAACCTAACAATATAATGTAACATTCCAATAACATAACATTTCAATGTAACACAATAAAAAATTCGTTGGTGTACTTTTTTTTCCAAACGTAACAACGTAATACTAAAAAAACATTCTTCAGTGTACTTTTTCCAAACGCAACGCTTCAATGTAAAAATAAAAATAAAAATCTTAATGTACTTTTTCTAAACGTAACGCTCAAATCATACATTTGTTCAAAACTTTTGGGATGACCTAAATAAGTGCACTTTTTGTCTTTTTACGAAAAGATGTGCAGAAAAGTAGAGAGATGATGTGATGGAAAAAAGATAAAAAGATAAAAAGATGGATTATTTTTTGGTTGCCAAACTTGGCCTTACTAAAGAATATTTGTACTCCTTTTGAAATGGTTTGAAAATCTCATATTATTTATTTTTTTTAGTGTTACATTGGAGTGTTACGTTTAAGAAAAATACACTAAGAAATTTTTTTTTTTGTGTTACATTGGAACGTTACGTTTGAAAAAAGTACACCAAAGAGTTTTTTTTGTGTGTTACACTAAGAAATTTTTTTAGAGTGTTGTATTGAAGTATTGCATTTGGAAAAAGTATACTAAGGAGTTTTTTTGTGTGTTACATTAGAACGTTACACTGAGGAGTTTTTTTGTGTTACATTAGAGTGCTACACTAAAGAGTTTTTTTAGAGTATTATATTAGAATGTTTCATTTGAAAAAAGTACATCAAAAGGTTTTTTTGTATGTTACATTAGAGTGTTACACTAAGGAGTTTTTTTGTGTGTTACATTAGAACGTTACACTGAGGAGTTTTTTTGTGTTACATTAGAGTGCTACACTAAAGAGTTTTTTTAGAGTATTATATTAGAATGTTTCATTTGAAAAAAGTACATCAAAAGGTTTTTTTGTATGTTACATTAGAGTGTTACACTAAGGAGTTTTTTTGAGTGTTATATTAGAGTGTTACATTTGGAAAAAATACACTAAAGAGTTTTTTTGTGTGTTACATTAGAGTGTTACAATAAAAAAAAATTTTGTGTGTTACTTTAGAGTGCTACACTAAGGAGTTTTTTTATGTGTTACATTAGAGTTACGTTTGGATATTAATTAATGCCAATGTTATAATGTCAATGTTACAATAGGGACGAACACTATAAAAAGGAACAAACATCACACCAATAACACCACAAATGGGATAACATCATCCACCTACAAATCACTCTACTAAATCCCCACAAAAAAAAAAAAAATTAAATAAATAAATAAAAACCGTAAAAACCTACCTTACCTACACACACCCAACATTAGGAAAAAATCCAAATAAAATCACATACAAAGGCAAATAAGTAAACTTTCAAATCCCCAAATCAAGAAAATACAACATATCCAAAATAAAAAGAATTGATTGGTTTAAAAGAAAACTTCTAGGACTAAATGGAATAACTTTTCTCCAAATGAGATTTATAAGTAATTTTTTCTAAAAGGATTATATGATAATCCAACTACAAAATGTTTATATTTAATTTTTTCAATAAACTTTATATAGTTTCTATTTCTATATTTTTATTTTCCAAATGAATATAAAAGAAATTTAAACAGTTAGACTTATTTTTAATTTTATGTTACTAATTCTTTTTCTAATTTAACTATTATTTTTAATATCAATATGATTAGTATTTATTTTACTATCTTATAATTTAATATATATCAAAAAAAATTATTATATGATAATTACACTTTATACTATGATAGAACTAAAATTATCAAAATACACAAATAATTTAATTAAAATTAATATATGTAAGTATTCAAGTAATACTTTTTATAGAACGATAGAGCTAATATTATGAAAATAAATGCTTAAAATCATATTTTAATTTTAATTTTAAATTAAATTAAAACTATTCTTTTATAACACAGACATCATACCATCAAATATATTTTGAAAAAAAAAATTGCACATGCATGGGTCAAAAAGTAGTGTTTGCTCTTAATTTTTCTCCTTTATGTAGCATACCTCTCTTTTTTTTTTTTTTTTTTGTTATTAAAATATCACATCAATATATCTTTTAATCAAAATTCTTGTTAATATTTAAAATATTTCTGCTTAATCTAAATTACTCATAGGCAAAACCTAATAGAATTATGCATACTAAAAATACTTTACTAATTAATTTTATTATACTTTTTTCACTTTTTTTAAATAAAATATTAAAATTATTTCTTATTTTTATGTCTATCTTATGTAACGTCTCAACCCTTCACATGTCATTGATATTGTCCGCTTTGAGCCACGTCCGCACAGATTTGTTCTTCCTAGTGAGTCACCCATCCCAAAACTACTCCAACCTGAGCACGCTTAACTGGGGAGCTCTATTAGGGATTTTATCACCCGGAAAAAGGTCTCGATGCTATATAAGGGTCTAGATTTTTACTTTTATAGCCTAGAAACTCTCACTCCATTCCCGATGTGGAATACCGGGACTTTACAATCTACCCCCCTTAGGGCTACACGTCCCTGTGCAGTAGTCTGCTAGCTCACAAGCTCGTCCACATGCACTGAGAGACACTAGGGGCCCACACTTGGTACTCCGGAGAGTTGGCTCTAATACAATTTGTTACCCAAAAGACAACCTAAGATGGGGGGTGAATTAGGTTTTTACAAATAAAAATAATAATACCCTAATAAAAATTATGACTAGCACAATAGATAAATATAGTTAATGAAATAAAAATAATTAAAACAAGTGTTCTACCAACTATGTCAGTTAATGATTTTAGCACAGTGAAAATGTGAAATATAGCTATGCCAATTTAAATAAAATAAAGAGATAAGGGAGAGAGAGGCAAACAAATTTATAGTGGTTCGGTTTCAACTCAGTCTACGTCCACTCCTCAACCTTCACTTGAGATTTTCCACTATACTCTACCTTTACAAGGTGCTAGCAACCTTTTCACAGATGGAGCAATTCTCCACAGATTTTACACAGACTTTCTAAGTCAAGAACATTGAGTGTACTACACTCTTACAAGGTTGAAAAGAAGGTATTTTTGCTTTCACAGAAAACTACAAGAATTATCTCTCAAAGATAGATATAAAAATGAAGCTCTGATTTTTCTGTAAACCTCACACAGGAAAGATGGACTTAAAGCTATACGTCTCAGTGTATAATTTCTGAAAGAGGATGTAAACAAAAATTGAAGAACACTTCTCAGAGAATTTTTCAGAGAATAGATGTGAGTGATTATAGATCAAAGAATATTTTCTAGTTTCTTTTGTAACTTGTTTACATTAGAGGTTTTGGTATATATAATGAAACTTATAGCCGTTTATAGCCGTTGTACTCCATCATTACTAATTTGAATATCTTCCACATCATTACAAATTTGAATATCTTCCACTTGAACCTTTTGAATCATTTGAACTGTTGTTGTGCTGGGCTGTTTGAACCTCCATTTGTGGGCTATTTGAACTCCTGATTTAATCAAATATTAAATACATTCTAACAATATTTAAGATGAAGGTTTAGGTGATAAATAATGGGATAAAATAAATTTTGATTCTATTTTTCTTTTTCAAATAAATTAAAACATAATTAAATAAATCATCAAAATAAATTGTGATTTTATTTTTCTCTTCCAAATAAATTAAAACATAATTAAACAAATCATCAAAATAAATAAGTCTAACAATCTCTCCCTTTTTTATGATGGCACACAATGATATTTTGATTTGATTTGGGAGTAAGAAAAGTTCCCCCTCAAGTCATGCTCCCTGAATTCATTTCTAAGTACACAGGTTAGTACATGTGTAATAAATAAGCTTTAATTAGAGACATGACATGAGACTAAGATATCAAACTATAAATAGATAATCATCAGATTAGTTTTCAAATAATACCATAATTTGAAAATAATATCATAATACATAACATCATAACAAAATAATACCATAATACATAACATCATATAATTTCTCCCCCTGTGACATTATCAAAAGGAAATCATGGGTCAAAATCTGAAGGAGGAGGAAAATGATAGTGATAAATGGCATCTATACAATTCAAAACATATATATACATATATATACGATTCGTGCGCCTCTCCGTCGAAAATTGCGTCGAACATGCTTCCTCGCTTTTGCGTTAGCCGACTAACAAAAGCGAGACGGGTCAATCAACGGCCTCGGCTCTCTCTCCCTCTTTTCTTCTTCTACTCCGACTTCTTCTTAATCACGCTCTTCTCCATCTTCTTTCTCAGTCGCTTCATCGCTTTCTTCTTCTACGTGAGAGAGATAGAACAAAAAGACTGAGCAAAGCAGAAAGGCTGCCAAAAAGGACCCTCATGTCGATTACATCTTTCTCTTCTACTTCATGGCCTTATCCCGTCCCCTTACTCTCTTTCCGGACTTAAATGATCTCGTAAGTGCTGCTGGGCCGAGTGCCCCGGCTCCTACTCTTCCCAACCTTCCTATGATGTCGATTGAGCAAATAATGGTAGCTCAATCAGACATTGAAGCCAATCATTTCACTCTGACGTCCTGTATGGAGACGATGACTGCAGTCATAAAATTGGCTCACCGACTGCAGAACAGAACGAGTGAGCTCCACTAGGTCAACGCCCAACTCTCGCTACTCCAGCGCATGTACAAGAATGCGCGAGCAGAGATTTGCACACTGAATGTCGAAAATAAAGAGCTGAAATGGAAGACTGCCTCCATGGCTCGATTTGGAGCAACGTCGTTCTTGGCCTTTGATAGTCAGCGGGGAGTCGTCGCTCTCGACGAAAGCACAGGGTCAGGGCCTTCAAGGGCCTCCCAAGGTGATAAAAAGAGGAAGAAAACGATGAAAAAGGCGAATAAGTAAGATTGGCGTATGGCCATAAAAAAAATGAAGGGTTTTTTTTTTTATTTTTATGTAAATATGTTTATTTTGAGCGGCGTATGGCCGTAAAAAAATGAATGGTGTTTTTTTTTTAAATGTAAATATTTGTATTTTGATTTGTTTTTGTTTTTATGTTTAAGTACTGGAAAATGAAATTAAAAAGCAGAAAAAAAATAAGAAAATTAAGCCCAAACAAAAAATAATAATGAAAAAAAATAAAAATAAAAGAAATTAAGCCTAATAGCAAAATAAATTAAAATAAAATAATACTAGAAGAAATTAAATTTAATGGGATGTTGGTGTTGCTGGAATGGTAATACAAAAAAAATATCATGAGGGTTAAAAAAAAATCAATGTATGCAAAGTTAATTTTACCTCAAGATGCAGAACCCAAAAAAAATCACACAGTTGATAATAGCAAACTATTAAGGAGAGTAAATGTATGAAGGACTTGAGAGCATTCAACTGAAATAAATGTTTTCATATCTATGTAGCAATACACAAATATCATTTTAACAAAAATTCAAGTTTCACAATCATAACAAAACTTTTTAAGTAGAAATCGACATTCCAAACTCGCCACGAATAAAATTAAAGTGATCCTCGCTTAGGAGTTTTGTGAAAACATTCACCAATTGCTTGTCGGTATTTACAAATTCAAGTATAATATCTTCTTTTTGAACACGATCTCTTAAAAAATGATGTCGAATTTCAATATGTTTTGTTCGTGAGTGTTGAACCGGATTTTTGCTTAAATTGATGGCACTAGTATTATTACATTTAATAGGGATATGATCATAATGCAAATCAAAGTCCTCCAATTGTTGTTTCATCCAAAGTATTTGGGCACAACAATTTTCGGAAGCTATATATTCAGCGTCGGCTGTTGATAAAGCAACATAATTTTACTTTTTGTTAAACCAAGATACTAATGAGTTACCAAGAAAGTGACAAGTGCCACTGATACTTTTTCTATCAAGTTTGCATCCGGTAAAGTCGGCATCCAAGTAACTAATTAAATCAAATGCAACACCTCTAGGATAAAACAGTCCCAAATTTTGAGTGCTAACAAGATATGTAAAAATTCTTTTAACAGCACTGAGATGTGATTCTTTAGGATTTGATTGATATCTAGCACACATACAAACACTAAACATAATATCGAGTCTACTTGCAGTTAAATAAAAAAGTGAGCTGATCATACCTCGATATTTTGTTTGATCAATGAACTTACCTTTTTCATCCTTGTCTAGCTTAATGGATGTGCTCATAGGTGTTCCAACTATTTTTGAGTCATACATACCAAACTTTTTGAGTAGTTCTTTTGTGTATTTAACTTGGTTGATAAAAATTCCTTCCTTACATTGTTTGATTTGAAGCCCAAGGAAATAATTTAGCTCCCCCATCATGCTCATCTCAAACTCACCTTGCATACACTTAGCAAATTCGTTACACAAGGTTTCATTAGTAGCACCAAATATAATGTCATCCACATATATTTGCACAATAAGTAAATCATCATTTTTAGTTTTAACAAAAAGTGTTGTGTCAATCGTTCTTCTAGAAAAATTATTTTCATTAAAAAATTTACTTAATCATTCATATCATGCACGAGGTGTTTGTTTCAAACCATATAAAGCTTTTGATAGTTTAAAAAAATGATTTGGAAAAGCATGATCTTCAAAACCTGGGAGTTGTTTAACATAAACTTCCTCATTTATAAAACCATTAAGAAAGGCACTTTTTACATCCATTTGATAAAGTTTGAAATCTCTAAAACATGCAAATGCAAGTAACATGCGAATGGCTTCTAATCTAGCAACCGGAACACAAGTTTCATTGAAATCAATACCTTCTTCTTAATTGTATCATTGTGCAACAAGTCTAGCCTTGTTTCTTATAATTGTGCCGGATTCATCAAGCTTGTTTCGAAATATCCATTTGGTATCGATAATGGTATGATCTTTAGATTTTGGCACAAGTTCCCACACTTTGTTTCTCTCAAATTGGTTAAGCTCTTCATGCATAGCTATCATCCAATATTCATCGAATTCGGCTTCTTAAAAGTTTTTAGGCTCAATATGTGAGAGAAAAGCCAAGTTACTACAAATGTTTCTAAGTGAAGAGCGAGTTTCAATACCTTTTGTAGGGTCACCTAGGATTAAATTCTTAAGGTGATTATGAACAAACTTCCATTTTCTTGGCAAATCATTATTGTTTCCTCCTTCTTCTTGAGGTGGGAGAATAGGTTGTTCAATCTCTTTGTTCAACTTACAGGGTTAGTTCTCTTCTTTGTAGATACTTGAATCTTCCACATTTCGTTCCAAATCTATATTATCACTAACAATTTACTTTTGAGTAGAGATGTTAGTTTCATCAAATGCCACATGTATAGATTCTTCCACAACAAGAGTTCTTTTATTAAAAACACGATAAATTTGCTAATTAAGGAATAGCTAAGAAAAATTGCTTCATCAGATTTTGAATCAAATTTACCTAAATTATCTTTACCATTATTATGCACAAAACATTTACAACAAAAAACATTCAAGTGACTAATGTTGGGCTTTCTATCATGCCAAAGTTCATAAGGAGTCTTTTTGAGAATAGGTCTAATTAATGCACAATTTAAAATATAGCATGCGGTGTGAACAACTTCGGGCCAAAAATATTTAGGAAGATTATTTTCGTAAAGCATTGTTCTACTAATCTCTTCTAAAGTTCTATTCTTCTTTTCTACTACACCATTTTGTTGAGGGGTTCTAGGTGCTGAAAAATTATGTCCAATACCATACTCATCACAAAACAATTCAAATTTCTCATTTTAAAGTTCTCTACCATGGTCGGTTCGAATCTTAGTAATAAGAAAGCGTTTTTCATTTTGAATTTTACGACAAAGTTTTGTGAAAGAAGAAAATGTTTCATCTTTGTGTGCTAAAAATATAACGCATGTAAATCTTGAATAATCATTAACAATAACAAGACAATAATGTTTACCACCTAGACTAGATATCCTTGAGGGACCAAATAAATCCATATGCAGTAGTTATAAAGGTCTAGTTGTGGAAATGTGAGATTTTGATTTAAATAATGTTTTAGTTTATTTTCCTTGCTTGCAAGTACTACAAAGATGATCTTTTTCAAATTTAATTTTTGGAAGTCCAATGACCAAATCCTTTCTCAAAAATTTAGCAATTAAATCCATATGAGCATGACCAAGTCTTTTATGTCATAACCAACTATTTTCATTATTAACATATAGACATTTAACATCACTAGCATAGAGATCATTGAGATGAAAAACATAAACATTATCATGACAATTACTAACGAATAAAGTTTTATAATCATTTGTGCTTTCAATTGTGCAATGTGATTTATCAAAAATAACTCGATTACCTTTATCACATAATTAACTAATACTAAGTAGATTATACTTAAGTCCATCAACAAGTAAAACATTTTCAATAGAAAGGTTAGGAGAAATACCGATGCTACCAATACTGATAATTTTTCCTTTCTTGTTGTCTCCAAAAGTAACTGATGGGTCGTTGAACACACCAAAAATAAATACTAAACTATACCAAATTCAATTAGAATAATGGCAAGTCCAGGTATCGATCCACAGGGACTATTGTGAAATTAAACTAATTTAATTGATAAATTCCTAAATTAATTTTGATAAAAAGATTGAATGATTATAACCTAATTTAATAATAAATAAATTAAACTAAAAAATTGAATTATCAAGAATAATTGAAATCTAGGTTTACTGAATTGGGAAAAATCCTAGGGTAGAGAATTCACCACTAACCACATAATTAGGGTTTCCAATTGAAATCAATTATGCCATGGTTTGAACGGATTAATGTTTCGCAACTACAAATTCGAAGCATTTGACAAGAAGATCATCACATTCAATGTACGAGCACGAACCATCTCAAGTAATACGAATCGTTCACTCTAAACTAAGGTAGTGATACGACTCGTTCCTCGTAGCATGGTTCGTCCCATACCTTGAATGTGAAGGAAAAGAAAACAATTGTATGGATAATATTTAACAATCACAGAAAGTCAAATATTCGAAAGAATAATGAAAATTATATATAAAGAATTTCTAAAACACCATACAATGGTTCAAACCTTTACATAATATAAAATCAAAAAGAAAAACCTATTACATGGCTAGGGTTTCTTCAAAACCCTAGAAAAGACGACTAGCCACTCATGGAGGAGTGGAAGGAGGAAGATGGAGAAGAAGCCACCATGGAAGACATCTTGAAGCTTTTGCTTTCCTTCTCCTTTCCAAACCCTAGCCTCCCTCCTTAGGTTAAAACAGTTTCAGAACCCTAGAAAAGCCTTTCTCTTTTCTTTTTATACTTCTACTCATTTCCAAACAGGTTTAAAACATCAGTTTGACTTTTCCAGAAAAAGTCAACTCCGTCCAAATTTTGTCTTTTTGCCCATTTGATGCTCCGACGATGTATAACCTGATTGACATTCAGCACACATAAAATACACGGTTTGACCAGCAAGTGAAGTTAAGAGATTCTAATTAACAGCCTCAATGATGTACATTTCGGCCTTAATCACATCCCCCAACTTACTACTTGCTAGTCCTCAAGCAAGTAAAATAAAATAAAACAAAATCTATTTATTTCCTCTTTCGTGGGACAACGGTTGCATTTAGCATATGCAACAAGCCTTTAAACCACAAGGTTACCCCAAGTGGACGAGTAAAGTCTCGTGAGGGTTTCCAGAAATGATACCCACAAACATTAGCATATTCATATATACTCAATAACAATTGATCACACTACTCCACCTAACAATCAACTTATGTGCCACTACAGTGTGATATGGAGACATCATGAGTCATTAAAGGCACAGTAGACAAGTATGAAGGAACCTATTGAGTCAAAACCACAATTCAGTTAATACAAAAGTAAAGTCCCCTGTACTTGTGCATGCTAGTAAACCAGTCATGAGTACCCTTGGTGTAAAGTGCAACCTCCATATTAGTTAACTATCCACTATAATAGCCCAGTGTAACTCATAATAACACCCAACATATACAGAAAAACCAACCTGTTGCAGCCAAGACTCTCAAAAGTAGTTTTTTTTTTTTTTTTTTTTTTTTTTTTTTTTTTTTTTTTAAATGACTGTGCAATGTCCTGATCCATTAAGCTTTCTAATCAACCCATGTAACAAGCATTGGGCCAATGACTCCCAAACCAGACGGTTTTAGGGCACTAGGTGTAAAAACACCCCTACGGACTTAATAACTCGAGTTGAAAAGGCTACGAATCCGAACAAGTCATTCTTCTTATTTTTCCTTAACTGTGCAATGTCCAAGTCCCTTAAGCTTTCTAATCAACCCATGTAGCAAGTTTTGGGCCAATGACTCCCAAACCAGACGGTTTTAGGGCATTAGGTGTAGAGACACCCCTACGGGCTTAATAACTCGAGTTAAAAAGGCTACGAACCCAAACAAGTCAAGTTTTTTTTTTTTTTTTTTAAAGAATCTTGGCTCCTCATTTATTCTTTTCTGTAACTCTAGCTATTATCAATGATGTACACCAGGGATTATAATAAAAAGATCACTGCTATGATAGTGTGTTCATGTGAATTAAGGCATACTCATGACAAGTGTACTAAAATCACAAACACAAACAACTCTCCTCGTGCAAACATCACATGCAAGTATCTACCCAATAAACCCTTTTCATACAAGTCTACTATGATCTCCAAATATCATATGCAAATATCATCACCCTAACTAGCAAAAAGTCACATCAAGTGAAGTAATGCAATCAAGTGAAACAGGTATAAGCATGAATTATGAGCCAAAAAGAAATGCACAAAAGAAAATATAACCCTCATCCCCCAACTTGAATATGGCATTGTCCTCAATGGAAAAGTAAAGAGAAATGAGAGAATATTACCAGAATTGCAGGTGCACATCCAGGTAGGCAGAGAGTAACATGTATACACTTCACACGGTTTTTTTTTTTTTTGAAGAAAAGAAAGAACTAAAAAGGGAAATAAAAAGAAAAATAAAAGAGACAAAGTAAGATACAGGTGGGGACTACGGGGAAGCCGGTGGTGGTGGTGGTGGCGGGAAATACTGGGACCTCTGACCTTTTTGGAGGCCCGAGCAGATACACGTTCGACTCATAGCCTGCACACACCAAAAGCAAATAGACACAAAACCATAGAACCAATCATGAGAATAAAATAAAATGTCAAAGCACAAGTTGGCCCACTAATGTCCCACATGCAATTCCCCCTTTTTTTTTTTTTTTGGTAAATAAAAACGAAAATAATTAAATAAATGAATAAAAAAAATGACCTTAAATTAAATTAACTAAATTATAAATTAAATTAAACTAAACTGAAGTATATAATAAAATAGCCTAAACGAACCGATTTTCTTTTTCTTTTTTTTTTATTCTATTATTATTTTTTTTTGTATTATTATTATTTTTTTGAAAAATAAAAGAGAAGAAAATTAAAAAAATAAAAGAAAATAAAAACTAAATTACTTATTAATTAAATGAAAAATTACAGTATAGAAAAAAAAATAAAAATAACATCACTAACTACACAAGTATAATAAAAATAAAATTAAAACCAAAATCTACTAACTAATTAAACTAACCAGAATCACTAAGAAGCAAATTAAACTAAACAAATATAGCAAATTAAAAAAAAAAACTAAATTAAGATTAATGTTAGCACCATGATTTCTGAAGGTTTTTTTTTTTTTTTTTTTTTTTTTTACGAAAATAGAAAATAGAAAATTAAAAATAAATAAATAAATAAATAAATAAATAAAAGTCGAATTTTTTTTTTAAATAAAAAATTATAAATAAAATAATTGTATATGTATTTATTTATTTTTAAAATTTATTTATGTATTTATTTAAAATTTATTTACTTAAATAAATGAAAAATGAAATTAAAATAATAAAAAAAATAAAAATAAATAAAGAAATAAAACAATTGTCCAAATTGCGGCGCACCTGACGGCGCTCCACTTACCATTTTCCCGCACCTGCGGGGATCAGCCGCACCTGCGGCAATTTTGATTTTTTTTTTTTTAACAGAAATCGGCGTCCCGCACGTGCGGGGCCCAAGCCGCACGTGCGGCTTGGTCAAGGCGCTCGGCCCGCACCTGCTTTTAAAGCAGGGGCTACTCTTGATTCAATTAATTTTTTTTTATTTTTTTTATTTACAATTGACATGTATAGCAACAAATTTTTTTTTTTTTTTTTTTTTAATGAACAAGTATAACTTTTTTTTTTTTTCTTTTTTTTTTTTTTAACACATAAAATAAACATGAAAGCATGTTTTTTTTTTTACTAACTCTCAACACCTAACAAAAGGCACCAGAATTATGGCATAAAGTTGCCACTTCAGAATCCCCCAGGTAATAAAATCCAGCGTAGTTTATAGCCTTCGGGTTAGTACAACCCAAATATACTAAACCATTTCTACCTTCAATTGACATCCGAAATAAATAAAGCACATAAGAACATAACAGAATGCCCACTAAAGGTATAATCTTCACGCGAAAACCACGGGTACTACTTTTCTCCCTAACTGTGTTTGTAACTTTCCCTATTCTCCAACAGGGTGACAGACTAGGTTGATTCGGTATCCAGAATCGAGGCGCATAAAGCTACCTCAACCTATGGGGCTGCCATACAGAGTTCAAGCCGAGGTAGTTTTGAAGCAATCTCCACACCCCTGGGTATTTAAACCAGACTCTAGTCTCGGAAATCCCAAACCTTTGTGCTCTAGGCTTTGCCATTCGAACTCTAGTTTCCACCGTCTCAGTTGGTCTCCTAGGAACTCACTACAAACACGGTTAGGTGGCTATACCAGACCGTCAGATGCCGTTCGGGCACGGCAAACACCAAAGGAATTACACCTTTAGAGGATTTAAAGTCTCCTAGACGCTAATAAAATATGACAAGAATAAAGAAAAACAGAATAACATAGAAGGGAAAGAAAAAAAAAATAATAATAATAAAAAACAAATAAGGAATCAATCTATCAAGCATAATAAAATGGGTCCATCAAACCCCTGGGTAAAGGAAAATGATCCTTCCTAGTTGAGGAATGTAGTCTCCTATAATCAATGCACACTCGCCACCCAGTAGTGGTTCGTGTGGGGACTAACTCTTCTCCCTCATTCTCAACAACGGTGATGCCTGATTTCTTTGGCACCACTTGTATGGGACTCACCAACTTGCTATCTGAGATGGGGTATATAATACCCGCATCCAACAATTTTAATACCTCCTCAACTGACCCATCAATATCAAAATTTTCAATCCCAAAATGAGCTAGACAAGCCTCTAAAGGGTCCTTTACAAGAATGGAGGGCAAAGCCTCCTCCACAATCTCATCCACAACATCCACTAATAAGCACTCCTCTTTCTCATGAGGTTGTTGGGATGCTTGGAAAATATTAAGTTTCACTTGCATGTTGCCAAATGAAACTTCCATAACCCCGGTCCGACAATTGATGCATGCATTGGCCGTAGCCAAGAAAGGTCGACCTAAGATTACTGGGATTTGTTTCTTAGAACTGCTACACCGTTCCATATCTAACACCAAAAAGTCAACAGGGAAGTAGAACCTATCAACCTTAACTAGTACATCCTCAATCATGCCACGTGGCACTCTAAGGACCGGTCAGCCAATTGAAGAGTGACAGTAGTGGGCTTGAACTCGCCAAGCCCAAATTCCTCGTACACAGAGTACGGCAACAAATTGACACTAGCCCCTAAATCCAATAAGGCCCTATCAATGAAATGGTCCCCTATAATGCATGCAATGGTTGGGGCTCCTGGGTCCTTAAGCTTAGGAGGTGTGTCGTTCAACAATATGGAGCTTACTTGCTCCGTGAGTAGGACCTTTTGGGACACATGTGTCCTAGATTTACGCTTTTGCGTACAAAGGTCCTTCAGAAATTTGGCATATGATGGTACTTGCTTAATCGCCTCCAACAGGGGGAGGTTGATTTTTACCTGTTTAAAGACATCCATCATTGCCTCCGTAGATGCCGTCTTCTTATTAAAAGGGGACGGTGTATCAAGGCATTGGGGAAAGGGCGCCTTAGGCACATATGGAGTGCTAGGGACTAAGTCATCTCTCTTAAGTATTTCCCCATCACCCTTGCTCGCATTAGGTGTACCCCCGTGGTCACCCTTCCTAACTCTAGTTGCATCAGACGCAACTGA
Source organism: Camellia japonica (assembly GCA_030407325.1). Classification (NCBI taxonomy): domain Eukaryota; kingdom Viridiplantae; phylum Streptophyta; class Magnoliopsida; order Ericales; family Theaceae; genus Camellia; species Camellia japonica. Next base: position 21,117,825 of record JAPPVO010000010.1, on the reverse strand, counting down.
CTGAGGCTCTAACTTCCTACCACTTCTTAAAGCAACCACCGCCTGCACTTGCTCATGTTGCTTACCATTCCCACCCGAACTCTCTACCGTATTGTCCCTTAGGGTTGGCCACAGTTTGACTTGGTAATTTTCCCTCCTCTCTCCGATTCATGTTGTTAGCTATTTGACCCAATTGGGTCTCTATCTTGGCAATAGAGTGAGTGTGAGAGTGAACTATCGGTGCTAACCCTTTAAGTTCTGAGAGAACTTCTAACACCTGAGTCTCAAAGGCAGAGTTGCCCTGAGGAACAAGCGGGGGTTGTGGTTGCCGGTACGGTTGTGGGGGTCGATAAGGTTGCGGTGGTTGGTAGGATGATTGGTTGGCAAAATTATTGAAATTCTGCCTTGGTGGTGGAGGATTGTAAGAAGTGCCTTGTGAAGGGGGTCTCCATGAGAAATTAGGGTGATTTCTCCATCCCGGATTATATGTTGTTGGAGTATGGGTCATTACCCGGGTTGGAGAATCCTTGAGCCGCATTCACATGCTCTTGGACTAACTCCGGAAATTGTGATGTGAAGGGCACTCACTCAAGTCATGAGCAGGGCTCGCACAAATAACACATGCCTCGTGGAATTGAGGCTGAACTTGCTGGGTGGGGCATGTCCCGTAGCTAATAATTGGTCCATCTTGCGGGACAATGCCTCTACTTGTTGGGCTAACTCTAGGTTTTGCCCGACCTCATAAATGCCCCCTCTTTTCGGGGCTCCAACTACGGGTTGCCGGACTTGCCGGGCTGCAGAGGCATGGTGAAGGGAATTATCACTTAAGTTCTCAAACAATTGCCATGCCTCGGCATCACTTTTAGACATAAATGTCCCACCACAGGACGAATCCACCATTTGGCGGTGTGGCTCAGTTAAGCCATAATAGAATGTTTGAACAAGTTGCCAATCAGGCACTTGGTGGTGGGGACACTGTTGGAGAAGGTCTCTAAGTCTTTCCCACGTCTCATGGAATTGTTCGCCATCCATTTGAGCAAAGTTTGTGATGGCTCGCCTAAGTTGGTTGGTTTTACCTATGGGAAAGTACTTCTCCAAGAACCGTTGCTGTAATTGGTCCCAACTTGTGATTGAATTAGCAGGTAAAGAATTTAGCCAGTGTTTGGCTTTATCCTTTAACGAGAATGGAAACAATCGCAACATTAAGGCCTCATTTGTGAAATTCTGGATCCTCACTGTCGAGCAAATTTCCAGAAATTCATTCAAATGCTTATAAGGGTCATCATGAGTTAGTCCATGGAATGATGGGAGCATTTGTATGGTGCTGGACTTAATCTCATAATGAGCAGCAGTGGTGTTAGGCAATTGGATGCATGATGGTGATGTATATGCAGTGGGTGTAAAATAATCCTTAAGTGTCCGGTTGGGCACATTCGGGACATTAGGATCTGCCATCTCTAATGGCTCAATGTATGAATATGAATACTCAAGCCTAGGAACACGGGCAGAAGCCCTAAGTCTCCTAAGGTCCTTTCTAGTTCAAGGTCCAAACACCACAATTCAGGGCGACAAGAACGACGCCCGTGCATACACTACCCAAACACACACACAACAAGTTCCGACTCTGTGCACTAAGTATGAAAGCAAAATACCAAAGGAAGAAATACTCACAGCGGTTTAACGAAAACGCTTTACTCGTCTTGCGGATGCTTGACGTGTAGACGTTGTCTCCAACCCCCAGTTGAGCTTTGACTTTCGTTTTAGCACTTTGGTGCTTTGCTTGTGAGTGTTTGCTTCTGTTTACTTACTTTAGTGCTGCGGGTTTTTTTTTTTTTAAGCTCGGCTGCACTCCGCTTGCACTTCAATGATAGCTCCAAACGCTCTGCACACTTAGCAACACCAAAAGCATAAAATCCTAAACTAAAAATTAAAATAAGAATGTAACTTTAAATTAACTAATTTCGCCAGAAGTCCCCGGCAACGGCGCCAAAATTTGATGGGTCGTTGAACACACCAAAATATAATCACTAAACTATACCAAATTCAATTAGAATAATGGCAAGTCCAGGTATCGATCCACAGGGACTATTGTGAAATTAAACTAATTTAATTGATAAATTCCTAAATTAATTTTGATAAAAAGATTGAATGATTATAACCTAATTTAATAATAAATAAATTAAACTAAAAAATTGAATTATCAAGAATAATTGAAATCTAGGTTTACTGAATTGGGAAAAATCCTAGGGTAGAGAATTCACCACTAACCACATAATTAGGGTTTCCAATTGAAATCAATTATGCTATGGTTTGAACAGATTAATGTTTCGCAACTACAAGTTCGAAGCATTTGACAAGAAGATCATCACATTCAATGTACGAGCACGAACCATCTCAAGTAATACGAATCGTTCACTCTAAACTAAGGTAGTGATACGACTCGTTCCTCGTAGCATGGTTCGTCCCATACCTTGAATGTGAAGGAAAAGAAAACAATTGTATGGATAATATTTAACAATCACAGAAAGTCAAATATTCGAAAGAATAATGAAAATTATATATAAAGAATTTCTAAAACACCATACAATGGTTCAAACCTTTACATAATATAAAATCAAAAAGAAAAACCTATTACATGGCTAGGGTTTCTTCAAAACCCTAGAAAAGACGACTAGCCACTCATGGAGGAGTGGAAGGAGGAAGATGGAGAAGAAGCCACCATGGAAGACATCTTGAAGCTTTTGCTTTCCTTCTCCTTTCCAAACCTAGCCTCCCTCCTTAGGTTAAAACAGTTTCAGAACCCTAGAAAAGCCTTTCTCTTTTCTTTTTATACTTCTACTCATTTCCAAACAGGTTTAAAACATCAGTTTGACTTTTCCAGAAAAAGTCAACTCCGTCCAAATTTTGTCTTTTTGCCAATTTTATGCTCCGACGATGTATAACCTGATTGACATTCAGCATACATAAAATACACGGTTTGACCAGCAAGTGAAGTTAAGAGATTCTAATTAACGGCCTCAATGATGTACATTTCGGCCTTAATCAGTAACAAAGCTTCCATCTTTGGATGATAGTGTAGTAAAGAATGATTTATCTCCAGTCATGTGTCTGGAACATCCATTATCAAGGTACCACTTCCCTTCTTTAGCTTTGGATTTAAAGCAAACCTACAATATGACAATCAAGTATTGGTTTTTGGTACCCATAGTTTCTTAGGTCCTTCTTGGTTAGTTTTTGTAATGCCCTCAAAATAATACATAGATCCCATCATTTTAGACATGCAATGGTATAAAGAAATCAACACCTTTCCATTCATCTGAGTAGTTCTTATAACAGTATTACATGTTAACAACAAAAGCAATTGCCCTACAGGCTTACAGCTTTCCAAGTTAACACTTAGTACACAAAAGAAGAGTACTAACTCTATACAAAATAAGTCATTGGCTTGATATACATGTAATACAAACAAAATAATCAAAAGAAAGTCTTCAACTCTCATATCCATCCAAGCTAAGTCCTTGGAGGTGGCATGCTACCTGTACTTGAAAATAATGTCCCATATAGGGTAAGCCAACGCCCAGTAGAGATATGCTAACCACAGTATGAGCAGTAACAAAGACATTAGCAATTGATAAATGTTTAATTTCCATAAATCAATTCATAACCCATTTCCATTACATGACACTATGTTCATCTTTCATTTGATTTTCATTTCTCATCATTCTTCCCAATTTACATCAACGGCTCAGAACCTGGCCAATCACTTATATGAGGCAATGACTCATATTAAACGCTCCCCGTTTTACAATAGATAAACATACTAGTTGTATCAACCTCTCAACAGATAAGCATACAAGCTGTATCTACATTTCAACAGATAAGCATATTAGCTATATCAACACTTCCAAAGATAAGCATATGAGCTGTATCAACACTTCCATAGATAAACATATGAGCTATATCAATACTTTAACTGACAAGCATATTAGCTTCATCAGTGGAGTCCATCCCCTATCTCCTCCCAAACAACATCCGGTTTAGAGGTCCATTCCCTATCTTTCCCTAAACCGTGGAGTACATTCCCTATCTTCTCCCACACACACAACGTATATACACATAGGTCATATACACAATCAATCAATACATAATGTTAATGTATTCTATCAACCGTCATACTCTATGACATATCCAATTGATTAGTTTTAGTTTGCCTAATCATCATGCATTGTCTACAACAATCAAAACTACCTCCACCGGTAGCCCAAGCAATTATTTCTAAACAGATAATAAAAGCTCCAACAGATAAAATATCAATGTTTTCAAAAGTGAGCGATTAATAAATCCAACTCCACCATTTTACAATATAATGAGTCAATTTCATTATTTCTAGCTCAATTCCATATAACCACAATTATCCCAAATTAATTATACCAATTAATTATTACAACAAATTAGGGTTTTCCACCCCGTTTCCAAATATTGACCCAATGGTCTATATATCAACAACCAACAACAATATCATTATCTTGAAATCCAAAATACACATTTTTAGAATCAAAATAACAAACCTCTTTTCATCATTTTCAAACCCTAACTCCCAAACTCAACCATTTAACAAAATGCCCAAAAATCTATGTCAAAACCCATAGTAGTGAGTAGGAATCCCTACCTCAAAAGATGAAACCCAACGAAGAAGATGACGAAAATGAAGATGCACCAAATCTCGAGATTCTTGGATCAAAAGATAGCTCACGACGATCAACAACCTTTTTGTAAAGGCCAAAGGTTTGGAAAACACTCTAGCTAGATCAACACTTAGAGAGAAGTGAAAACTTTAGAGAGAGAAGCTCTCAAATGGAGTTTTTGAAAAGTAAAAGAGAGAGTGAGGATGAAAAAGTGATTTAGAAATGCCCAACTGCCTTCTGTTATACGACATTCCTGCTCGAGCGGAGAACACAACGCTCGAGCGTAAAGAACAAATAACTAGGTCCGCTCGAGCGCCAAGACACAATAATAAAGTATATCCGCTCGAGCGCGAAAATCAGTCCGCTCGAGCGTGGATTCCCCCCTCCCAGAACTTATACCCTAAAAGTATTACCCGCTCGAGCGCCAACAATCCCGCTCAAGCGCGACCCGCTCGAGCGCAAGCAACCCGCTCGAGCGTAGAAAACACACCTGCAGAAGTTTTGCAGGGATACAAAATACTGGAAGAGTGTAAACCCCGCTCGAGCTCAAGAAGGCCCGCCCGAGCGGACAACCAAAAACCAAACTCCGCTCGAGCGTAGAATAACCCACTCGAGCGCAACACCAAAAACCTGGGCGACTAGAATTAGGACTTAGGCTCAATCAACCTGTAACACACCTGCCCAAAACATCCCCAAAACCCAAACACAAAGAGTAAAGGGCGTAAACAAGATAATTACCACTATCAACTTCACGGAACCGAGTCCGGAATACAACGGAACAGTAAAGGGACAACCGGGATCGCTATAGTTTTGTTAGATCCCTTAACAATCCAAATCTTTTTAATTCTCATGTTTATATTATTTTTGAATGGACAAGAAGATATATAATGACCTTTCTTTCTACAATAATGACAAGTAATATGAGTGCGAGTCATGAGAGGTGCCTTTTCAAAAATTATATTGAGATTCTTTTATTTTTTAATAGGGTCATATCCAATGCTCGCCTTATCAAAAACACATCTTTGATTTCCAAGAAGTATGTTAAGATTATCTCTACCTTTTACAAAATTTTCAAGTGTTTTTGTTAAATCATCAACATTGTTTTGTAAAGTAGTTTTCTCATTAGAGATGGTGTCAAAATCATTTTTCAAAACAATTTTTTCTTTCTTTAATTCTTCTACATTAATAAATAAAGATGCAACATATTTCTTCAACACATTATTTTTGGCACAAACTTTTGTAAATTCATCTTATACTTCATGGAATGCACTTTCAAGTTCTTCATAAAGAGTAGTTACCTCATCTTGAGTAGAGTCTTCATCTTCAAGAGCCATGAGAGATAAGTTGGGTACTTTATTTTCAATTTCATCACTTGAACTTTCATCTTTACTTTCTCCCCAAGCTGCTACCATGGCCTTTTTGTTTCTTTTGTAGTCTTTTCCATGATTTTTCAATTTTGGACAATCCATCTTTATATGTCCAGGATTTTTGCACTCATAGCAAATAATAGGCTCTTTCTTGTTATCATTGTTGTACTCTTTCTTGAAAGGTCTTTTTCCTCTATAATTGTTTTTCTTGAAGTGCTTTTTGAGTTTTCTACTAAACATGGCATAGCTTTCATCCTCACTGGAGTTTTCATGTTCTTCTTTATTTGATGAGGCTTTGAATGCAATTCCACTTTTCTTTTTGTTTTCAACATCCTTATGTTCTTTCATGGTGATCTCATGAGTCATAAGAGAATCCATAAGCTCATCCAATCCAAGTATAGAGAGATTTTTTGCTTCTATAATGGCCGTAACCTTTGCTTCCCAATTCTTTGGTAAACACCTAAGAATTTTTTTCACCAACTCACTGTTAGTATAAGTTTTGCCAAGAGATTTCAAAGAGTTTACAATTTCAATAAATCTACTAAACATACTTGAAATAGATTCATCAGAGTTCATTTTAAATAATTCATAACTATGAATAAGCATATCAATATGAGATTCCTTCACTTGGTTTGTACCTTCATATGTTACCTCAAGTTTGTCTCAAATTTCTTTTGTCGAATCACAACTTGAAATTCTATTATACTCCTTAGAGTCTAATCCACAAAAAAGGGTGAGTTTGGCTTTAGCATTGGCTTGCAATAATTTATGATCTCTCTCATCACATTCATCTTCAGTTTTAGGTACACTAATATTATTTACTAATTTGGTAGGAATTTTTTGACCTTTGGTGACAATAATCCACATGGCATAATCAGTGGCTTGTGGGTATAGGGTCATCTTATCCTTCCAATGACTATAGTTGTTTCCGTCAAACAATGGTGGCCTATTTGTGGCTTGTCCTTCAGCTAAGGTTGCCATGGATCGAAACTCCCAGATGGTTAAATATAAAATAAGAGTCTAGGCTTTGATACCAATTGTTACCCAAAACAACCTAAGAGGGGGGGTGAATTAGGTTTTTATAAATAAAAATAATAATACCCTAATAAAAATTATGACTAGCACAATATATAAATATAGTTAATGAAATAAAAATAATTAAAATAAGTGTTCTAACAACTATGTCAGTTAATGATTTTAGCACAGTGAAAATGTGAAATATAGCTATGGCAATTTAAATAAACTAAAGAGATAAGGGAGAGAGAGGCAAACAAATTTATAGTGGTTTGGCTTTAACTCGGCCTATGTCCACTCCTCAAGCTTCACTTGAGATTTTCCACTATACTCTAGCTTCACAGGGTGCTAGTAACCTTTTCACAGATGGAGAAATCTTCCACAGGTTTTACACAGACTTTCTAAGTCAAGAATACTGAGTGTACTACACTCTTACAAGGTTGAAAAGAAGGTATTTTTACTTTCACAGAAAACTACAAGAATTATCTCTCAAAGATAGATATAAAAATGAAACTCTGATTTTTCTGTAAACCTTACACAGAAAAGATGGACTTAAAGCTATACGTCTCAATGTATAATTTCTAAAAGAGGATGTAAACAAAAATTGAAGAACACTTCTCAGAGAATTTTTCAGAGAATAGATGTGAGTGATTATAGATCAAAGAATATTTTCTGGTTTCTTTTGTAACTTGTTTATATTAGAGGCTTTGGTATATATAATGAAACTTATAGCCGTTTATAGCCGTTGTACTCCATCATTACTAATTTGAATATCTTTCACTCCATCATTACAAATTTGAATATCTTCCACTTGAACCTTTTGAACTGCTGTTGTGCTGGGTTATTTGAACCTCTGTTTTTGGGCTGTTTGAACTCCTGATTTAATCAAATATTAAATACATTCTAACAATATTTAGGATAAAGGTTTAGGTGAGAAATAATGGGACAAAATAAATTTTGATTCTATTTTTCTCTTTCAAATAAATTAAAACATAATTAAATAAATCATCAAAATAAATTGTGATTTTATTTTTCTCTTCCAAATAAATTAAAACATAATTAAACAAATCATCAAAATAAATAAGTCTAACATCATTTATAATGCCCCAACCCTTCACATGTTATCGATATTGTCCGCTTTGAGCCACGCCTATATGAATTTGTTCTTCTCAATGGATCATCCATCCCAAAACTACTCCAGTCTAAGTACGCTTAACTGGGGAGTTTTACTAGTGGTGAAATAAGGTCCCGGTGTCCCCCATCGGGAATGGAGGGGGAGTTCTTGGGCTATAACAATAAAAACCTAGACCCTTATATAGTATCGAGGCCTTTTTCCAGGTGGTGAAATTCCTAGCAGAACTCCCCAATTAAGTGTGCTTAGGCTAGAGTAGTTCTGCGACGGATGACGCACTAGGAAAAATAAATCCGTGCGGGCGTGGCCCAAAGCGGACAATATTGATAACATGTGAAGGGTAAGGGCATTACATCTTATTTATAATATTAATTATATTGAATTTCATAAATAATTAGAATCACTTTTAATTTTGTGACAATTATTTCTAATATCAAGTTATAATTTAATATCATATAAATTTATTATTTATATTTATTTAAATTACATTTTTGTAGCACAAACGGTTAAAATTATTAAATGAATGTTTCTTTTTTGTGTTATAATTTAAAATTATTATATATTTATTTAATTTATATTTTTATAGTACGAAAGGGTGGGTGTCATGTCATGTTTGTGTTGTGTCATCTCGAGTTTGTATAAGAATTACTCCAACACTAACTCGGTCAGTTTATTATTTCGTGTTATCGTATCGTGTCATTTTCAATCCATGTAAGTTTGTATCATGTCAACGTGTCATGTCAAAAAAATTCACTACTAACTAGAAAATCAAATGTATGAAAAAAATTAGAATTTTTTTTCACAAGTTAAATTTAATAAAATTAATCTCTATTAAATGAAATTATTTATAAAAAAAAATTTGATTTTAACTTAATTTTATTTTCTTAATTCATAAAAATTATATTTTATTATTATATTTATTTATTAGATTAACTCAAATAAAAGACAAAAAATACATTAAGTTCAGTTAAAAGCAAAATAAAACCTATATTAAACTTAAAATCGCATTTTACATACTTTTTAATAAATCAGATGTAATTACGTAAGAGATTAAAAAATGTCATGGTATTCTTTAATGAAAATAATATTAAAATGTGTAATTAATTCTTCATTATACGGATTATCCGTGTCAATTTTGTATTATACAGATTTGAAATTAACCTGACTTATTTAATATTCGTGTTATCGTCGTGTCATATACGTGTTCGTGTCAGGAAATAATCAATCTTCACCTGCTAATTTCGTGTACGATTCAAGTTGTGTTATCGTGTCATGTCACAAATTTTCACCCCTAAACAATGGAGTTAAAATTATTAAAATATACACAAATAAGTTAAAATTATTATATGTGTTGATTCAAATAAGATTTTTATAAAACAAGAAGACTAAGATTATCAAAATAAATAAAAAAATATTGTTTACCCCCCTTCTCTCTCTCTCTCTCTCTCTCTCTCATATGTATCGCATCTCTCTTTTTTTTTCTTTTTCTTTTTATTAAAATTCCAAATCAATATACTCTTACCAAAATCCTTTCTAAAATTTAATATTTAAAAGGCTTCTATTTAAAAATTTAATATTTAAATTAATTAGTAAAATATTTTTACTATGTATAATGGGAGATTTATTAAAAAAATCTTTTTTTAAGTGTTTGTATCCCAATTAGTTCATAAGATATTCTTGTATTCCAATAAGTCCTATTATTTGAACATTTGATCTATCAAATCCTAATTATCATATTTAAGGTATTTTATGAACATTTCTACCCTTAAAAATATTTTTTGAACGGTTAATAATTTGGTGATGTAAATATTCATATTTTACAATGTGAATATTCATATTGACGTGTGAATGTTCTCATTGGCAATATGAATATTCACATTGACATGTTAACATTCACATTGATAGTGTGAACATTCACATTGACGGTGTGAACATTCATATCACAAAATATTCAGACTGTAAATGTGAATATTATTAGGGGTATTTTGTTAACTATGTCACTTATAGGATTTATTAGAATATAAGAAAATAATGTGAATTAAATGGAATATAAGTAGGGAAAAAGAAATTTATGAAAAAGTGCCCCATGTAGAATTCTATTAAATTTTATTTATGGGTAATTAAATAGAAGTGTTTTAAATATTAAATTTTAGAAAGAATTTTGATAAGGATATATTGATTTGGAATTTTAATATAAAAAAAGAAAAAAAAAAAAGAGAAATGCACTATATAGGAGAGAGAGAAAAAGCTAAAAATAAACAATATTTTTTTTTATTTATTTTGATAACATTTTTCAGAGTCTCAAATATTTTTTCTTCACATTATCTCATAAAAAAGTGAACCGTAAATTACACTCACCTTCACGCGGCCAAATCACACATTATTAAAAAAAATAAGGTAAATTATAAATACATTTTTTGAGATTTATTTAAAATATAAATTGCCCCTGTGGCTTAAAAATTATAAATTCTTCCTTGTCAAAATTTTTTATTTAACAGAATTAATTGAAAAAGTGAAAATTTTAACTGTTCACTTATACAATAATAAATTATTTGAATTATTAATTGAAATAAAATTTTAATATTATTAAAAACTGTTAATTAATTTGATAATTTATTAATAAAATGACCTATTTATTATGAAATTAGAAACTTAGGAACATAATGTAATTTTTAAAACTACATAAATAATTTATAATTTAAATAAATCTCAAAGAATGTATTTTTAATTTATTCATAAAATAATAATAAGACCTCTCTTAACTATTACTAGTAAATATTATTTTACTGTTTTTTTATTTATTAACTTGTATATTTTTACCTCTTAACTATAAAGAGATAACACTTTTACTTCTATAAACTACTCCACATCACCTCCAATAAAGAGATATCACTTTTACTTCTATAAACTACTCCACATCACCTCCAAAAAGGACATATCTGTACAATTTTTATTATTAAAATGGGTCATCATACATGTATTCATAGATGTTGAGAATAAATTGACATCCACTGGTAGTTAATGAGTGTGGACGCGCCCCGAGGGACTTGTGCTACCACAGTTCAGACTCGTTTTGTCACGGTTCTTAATCTGAACCAAAGAGTTCAAATCCGGCAAATCGTTTTGAGAAAAACAGATTTTTGAAAGAAGTGCCAAACATGGACTGCTTTGCCAGATACAGAGTCGCCACCTAAATATTTTTAGTAAGGGAATTTAGGAAACCCTGACTCGGTGCCAAAGGCCACGTGTCCGTCATCACCAAAGTTGCCTCGGCTCGGGAACTTGGGTACGATTGGGGAAGGTCAGCTATGAGCACCCCCTCTCGCTCAATCAAAGATCGGCCTCTACTAACCGTGATATCTTGTTTTGAAAACATTATATGCTCTTATTCCGGTTATTAGCCTAGAATTACTATGTTATGCGCGCAGCAAACAAGTATAGACCAAATCGCCTAAATTGGAACAAAACATTTCATGTTTGTTTTGAAAATGGTTTGCTACTCGCAAGTAGGCTAAAAATGCAGATTTTGCCACCCTCGGGTGGGCTTTAGAAAAGATGGTTTTGCCACTGTCGAGTGGGCTTAAAACTGACAGTTTTAATGTATTATTCCAATTCAGGTAATTCAACCTCCATCCACAGGCATTCAAGCAGTTATATCACATAAGCAGCTAGCCTCATGGTAATCATGCTATTATGGCAACACTCACACGCATGCGGTATGCTAGTACTCCAAGCCAAAACAGAAATTAGTTAGTAATCATATGCATGATCCTAGTTCATGTTAAGGTGGCTAATGCAACACATGCAAAATGCTACTATAATAGGCTCGGCTATCCTAAAGATGGCATGTGAAATGCTGCAACTAACAAGTACTCAACTTGAAATTGAAATACAAGTGCAGTTAGCATGATGTGCCGAGCCCGGTGCATGTAAGACAAATGAATGGATGCACGCATGCATAGCATAAGGTATGCTAAATTAAACATGACCTAATACTAACCATCAAAAGCGGGTAAGTAAAAGGGAGAAAGAAGCGGGGGTTGGAAGACATGCACGTACGCACCCACACTTATTACAATTCGCCCTCGCTCGGAGGGACCAAAAGAATATACAGGCCAAATAATAAATCAACTATCCTAGCTAATTAATTATTACAGACCCTTAATTAATTAACGAAATAAATGCAGAAAGAAGGTGGCCGCAGCCCTGCCTCGGGATGCGTGGATGATGCATGCTTGATCTGTCTCGCCCGGAAACTCGCTGCCATAGCACTGTTGCCTCTGTTTACACTGCTCTGCCCCTCTGAGGATCACACCAATTTCCAGAACTGCTTTGAATCACTGCCTGAGTGTCCTGGAATGTCACCGGCCAGAACACAATTCCACTGGCCATGGGAATGGTACTATTGGCCAAAACTTGTGCTATCGACCAAACATGTTTTGCCGGTCGGCACTCAACACTGCCGGCCGGCCAATTCTTCCTGCTGAAACCTGCAGTTGATAGCAGCAGAGGGCAAGCAGTGTATGGCCTGGAATTTTCAAGCAAATGTATGCATGGACACACTCCTTATCATGCAATGGATTCAAGGGAGCATGACCCTCGACTCTCAGGCCATTAATTATGCATTTCAATGCATGATGGCCTAAGAGGCCAAGTTTGCAACTTCAATATCAAATGAAATGCATACACAAAACACATCAAAGGCCCCAACCTCTATCATGCTTGATCAAGAGGCAAGGGATGCATGCACGATGCAATGCAACCTAGGCATGGAGGCTAAGTATGCAACATGAACATGCAAATGAGCAATGTATACTAGGCACGCAACCTAAATATGTAAACATACATGGCATATAACAACATGCGACGGTGGACTTAAAATAACATGGATAGCTCGCAAGCATGCCAAAATCAGTGGCCATAATGATGCAAGTGAGGCAACAAAATACATGGAATACATGCACAATGCATTAACCAAGCTTAAGGCACAAAAATGCAACTCTACCAAAGCATGGCAAGGAGAAAATATGACATACAATGGTGCATGTTCCAGATCTGAAATGACATGCCAAATGACTCCAAAATGACCCTAAGACATGAAAACACTACCATTCAAGCATGCAAGAAGCTTCAAAACTCAAAGCTAGGCATGGGCATTGCACTACAAGCATGCATAACAAGCATTATTCGACCATGAGGCATGAAAACAGTGCTAAGGTAGTCCAAAACATGCATGAAATTAGTTCAAGGCATGGCCAAAAGGTGCTAACATGAAGGGCCAAAACAACATGCAACATAGGCTAGTAAGCATGGTTTACACTACACCTATATGAAGCATATGGGAGGTCACCAAACCAGCCAAAAACAGTAACATGGTATGTCAAATAAGCCCCAAAAACCCATAGAAACAAGGTCCATGCATGCAAGAATGATACGTTCCTTTGAAAGGCTAATAAGAGGGCTACTCTACACATGCAAGAAGGACATTCAACATAGCCAAGACAACTCTGGAAATGGCTTATGGGGGTCCTAAAACCCACTAAAAAATGCCTGAAACAAAGCTTGGAAGCATGCAAGTATGGGCTCCTTTGTAAGGCCAAAAATGCAAGTAAACAAGACAATAAGGAGAGGGGATGGCCCTCTCCTTCTTAGGACCTCAAACCACCATCCTCACCACTGAAATCCCTCAAGATTTCAGTGGTGAGGAGGTCCACACAAGGTGGTCCCGGAGCTCACCAAAAATGCACAAAAAAGAGGCCAAACAAGGCCTAAGAGGGGGTAAACGACCCCAAACACAAAAGTGTTCTTAAACAAACTTCAAAAGGAGCTCAAAATAAGACTTTTTCCAGTTTATGACAAATCCAAAATATGCTTGCAAGTAAGGCTAAAAGTATGTGCAAAAACGGGGAATAAAGAGGGAATAGTGCTCACCCTTGATGAACTTCTTCAAAGCTGCGACTCCAGCAGCTTATGGACCAAAAAAGCAGCTCCTTAGGACCTCTCAAGATCCTCCAAGAAGCTTAGGTTGGTGTTGGAGGTGTTAGGCTAAAAGGTGTAGTGTAAATGTGCAAGAATTAGACCATTTTGAACCTTCTAACCCACACAAATGTAGAGAGAGAGGGAGATATAGAGAAAGAGTGATATATATATCCTATATATCAGATTTTTTTCAACCCTTGAAATGGAAGGAGAGGCTCTCCTTATATAGGCCAAGGCAAGGTGCCAAGCTTCTAAGAGAAGCTAACAAGGTCAAGCTTCTCTTGGAAGCTTAAAAGGGCCAAGCTTCTTGGAGAAGCTAAAAAGGTTCAAGCTTCTCTTGGAAGCTTAAAAGGGCCAAGCTTCTTGGAGAGGCTAAAAAGGTTTAAGCTTCTTGGAGAAGCTAAAAAGGGTCAAGCTTCTTGGAGAAACTAGAGCAAAGGTTCAAAAGGTTCAAGTTAGAACCAAGGATTCAAAAGGTTCAAGCTTCTTGGAGAAGCTAAACCAAGGGGGGTCAAAAGGTTCAAGCTTCCTCAAGAAGCTAAAACAGCGGGTTCAAAAGGTTCAAACCCCCTCAAGAAAAGGTCTCGGCCAGAAAAAGTGGCTAATCGGCCAAACCACAAAATGTGCCGACCGGCCGCAAAAAAATGCCGACCGACCACCAATAGTGCCGACCGGCCATCACCAATGGCCGGTGGCAAGAAAACAGGGCCGGTGGCCTCAAGCCATGGCCGGTGAGGTGTGGGGATGTCCAATCAAGCCATTCCCTGTCCCCAGAAGCAAAAACAGAAGTCGAGAGGTCTTGAGGCAAGGTACGCAGCCTAAACCTCCGAGAACTCAAGACGAACACGAACATGGATGATCACCAAGTGTTCAAATGGTGACGTCCAAGTCTTGAGGACGATCAAAAATGGGGTGTCTACAGTTGCCCCTCTTTAACAGAACTCGAAAGTCATAAAAATGACGGGAGTGAATGTCAAAGCCCAGAGACGAACCATTTTTGACAAGGCCGAAGACTTAGACAAAGCATACAAGCTATAGATAAAGATATGCGCCCGAAGGCAGGGGCAAAATGCAAGACAATGCACAAAGCCGAGCATAACTTATGATCATGCAAGAAACATAGGGACGTATCCCGGTGTTTCGGAAAGGTATAAGCATTGGAACGTATTCCAAATGCTCTTAACCAAAGAGGGAGAAACATAGGGACATATCCCGGTGTTTCGAATTGAGGAGAAACATAGGGACGGATCCCGGTGTTTCGGAAAAAAGGAGAAACATAGGGACATATCCCGGTGTTTCGAATTGAGGAGAAACATAGGGACGGATCCCGGTGTTTCGGAAAAAAGGAGAAACATAGGGACATATCCCGGTGTTTCAGAAAGGGAGAAGAAACATAGGGACGTATCCCGGTGTTTTAGAATGAAGGAGAAACATAGGGACGTATCCCGGTGTTTCAGAAAAGGAGAAGAAACATAGAGACGTATCCCGGTGTTTCGGAATGAAGGAGAAACATAGGGACGTATCCCGGTGTTTCGGAAAGAGAGAGAAACATAGGGACGTATCCCGGTGTTTCAGAAAGGGAGAAGAAACATAGGGACGTATCCCGGTGTTTCAGAAAGAGAGAGGAACATAGGGACGTATCCCGGTGTTTCGGAAAGGGAGAAGAAACATAGGGACGTATCCCGGTGTTTCGGAATGAAGGAGAAACATAGGGACGTATCCCGGTGTTTCGGAATGAAGGAGAAACATAGGGACGTATCTCGGTGTTTCAGAATGAGAAAGAGAAACATAGGGACGTATCCCGGTGTTTCAGAAAGAGAGAAGAAACATAGGGACGTATCCCGGTGTTTCGGAAAGAGAGAGAAACATAGGGACGTATCCCGGTGTTTCGGAAAGGGAGAAGAAACATAGGGACGTATCCTGGTGTTTCGGAATGAAAGAAAGACATAGGGACGTATCCCGGTGTTTCGGAAAGAGAGAGAAACATAGGGACGTATCCCGGTGTTTCAGAAAGGGAGGAGAAACATAGGGACGTATCTCGGTGTTTCGGAAAGAGAGAGAAACATAGGGACGTATCCCGGTGTTTCGGAAAGGGAGAAGAAACATAGGGACGTATCCCGATGTTTCGGAATGAAGGAGAAACATAGGGATGTATCCTGGTGTTTCAGAATGAGAAAGAGAAACGTAGGGACGTATCCCGTTGTTTCGTATAAGCATTGGAATGTATTCCAAATGCTCTTGACCAAAGGGGAGAAGCATAGGGACGTGTCCCGGTGTTTAGGGATGTATCCCAGGGTTTGGGGACGTATCCCATAGTTTAGGGACGTATCCTAGTGTTTCGAAAAGAGAGAAATGTGGGGATGTATCCCGGTGTTTCAGAAAAAGAGTGCGCATAACAATGCGATTGAAATGTGCATCACAATGCAAGTGGAAAGTGCGTGACAACGCAAATGAAGAGGTGTGCATGACAATGCAAGTGAGGTGCACAAAAGAAGTGCGATAAAATGCATTTTCTATGCAAGTAAGGGGGCATTTTCTATGCAACATGGAAAGCATATTCTATGCAATATTGGAAGCAAAACATATTCTATGCGGAATCGAAAGCAAGCATATTCTATGCATGAATCATAACGATGCGCGGCACGCATGCAACAGAAGTGTATATGAAAGTTCACATTCTACGCAATAAAGGGGTATCAAACACGTACTCTGATGCCTCCGATTTACCTCTCAGAGGACTTGGCAACACGCTCAGCTCAAAAGGGGACACCCTGTCTATATTGGCGAGAGATAATATCTGCAGTTGCTTTAATTGCTGTTCTGACTTGAAGCAGGCTTAAGCTTGGGGTCGAGATACACTCATACTCCAGAGAAATGGTGAGGCTTGAGAAGGTGCACCTGGAATGCAGTCTCGGAATTTGCTGAAGTTGAAACACACTATGATGCTCCAAATTTTCCTTCTTTTCTTTTGCTTTGCAGTCTGGAACCCACATAGCTTCAGATAGGTCCTTGTTTTACTGTTCTCATGTGACCTGGGTTGAACCCTTCAATTTTATGAAAGAAACAATCCAGTTTTGCACAAATGTGGAGAATGGCACAGCACTCTGAGCACAAGATGATTTTTTTTTGAGATTGAGAAATGAGTTCTTAATCGGGTATTGAGCCGACGACTGGCCACAGCCAAAACGACTCGACGAAGAAAAAACAAAGGTAAACAACCTAAACACATCGAGACACGCTCGGAACGACTCAAAGCAAGGATCGAGAAAAACAAAACAAAAGACACGACACACAGACGTGTTACAAAGACGAAAGACCTCTCAGTGCACGAGGAGCCAGTTTCTCTGGGTATTATTTCCCACCCTTTCTCATTTGTGATTCTCACATCACTCGGCCCTCAAGCTCTGTTTTTCTTAAAAAAGCCATTTCCTTACTTTTTCTCTCAGCGCACATCTCTTTATTCTTCAATCTCTCATTTTTTATCCCTCCCCTGGGTGGTTGATGGATAAACAAGAAATTGCGGGCTCTTATCTCTAGCTTGCTGCTAGATTCTTCTTCTTGTTCACAACAGTGAGTTTCTTCCATAGAGGGGCTGCGCTACAATTGGGTGTGTAGCAAATCTGCAGCTAACATCGGTTAACGATGCTTTGTTGGGGAGTTTGGACGTGATCGGATTTGTTCAGATGAGGGAGTGGAACATCTTGTCCCATTCCAGCTCGTGCCTCGCACTTGGCTTGATACCTCGTTGTTTGGAGGATGTGAGAGCTTTCTGCCCTTTTGTGGTCAGCTTTAGTGGTGCCATTTTCTGGCAGGTACGGTGCCCTTTCTGGCAAGTAGTTGACGACGGGGGAAAGACAGAACACCTGACTCAACTGTGTCTCTAGTTCATCATTTTGACCATTTTTTGTTTTGGTTTTAAAACAATTTTGACCAACATGAAAGTTAGATTAACATGCTTGTTCAACTTTCTGATTTAAAATCATGCAAGTCAGGGTATGAGCACTGAAAATTTTCCCTTTTTAAGTCCAAGAAATGATCCAATTTTAAAAAAATATTTTGAAGTGACTAACTATTAAGAATAAAATACAAATGAGTCATCGTGCAATAGAATTTAATGTAATTTACCTTATAAAATATTACTTATGGGCCACACTATGCTTACCAATCAAATCTTTGGCGCGGTGGCGCCATTTTGCATCATATTCCTGGTGGTAGCTGCGAATTTCCCACGTCAATTGTACATTGATGAATGTACTAGGGTGTGGAATTTTTAAATGAAAATGATAGGTTATATTTTGAATTTTATTCCAAAAATAAAAAGAAAAATAACCAATAAATTTTATTTTTACTCTTAATATTATTATTGAGTCCTATTAAATTTTAATATAGGTAAATAAATCTTATTTTTCATAAAATATTTTCAAAAAGTTTAATACTCCATCATAGTGGATGTTATCTCAATTTTACTCCTCATTTATTAATATGAACAATAATTTTATAAATAATTTTAACTTAATTTAAATTTAAAATTTTAATTGTAAAAGTTATTAATATTATATTACAAAAATCATAAATAAGAATTGGATGGAAACAAGTATAGTGTAAAATATTATTCTAAATTATAAATTTTTTAGTGTAAAAAAACCTATAAGGCTAAATTTTACTAAAATTATAAAGAGTTATGAAAAATAATACTATAAAAAGTTTATATATTTTTCAATGCATGAGATAGTTGCTGAATCATATACTTATGCTTTTGTTTATGAAAAATCATTTAATTTGAACAATCAAAAATAATTTAATTATAAAATTTTAAATAAATTAAAATTATTTATGAAATTTTTGTTTATATTTTAATGAGAAAGATAAAATTAAAATAAAATATACTATTATGAACAATTTAATTTTTTTATAAAAATTTATTAAAAAGAAGGACTTATTTGTTAATATTGAAATTTGATATTTATCAATAATAAATTTTAAAACAAAATAAAACTTAATTTTTTCATTGTGGCTTATGATTTTTTAATATCATAATTTTTAAAATTAAAAAAAATTATTTTATTTAGATTAAAAATATTTATGAAATTTTGTTCATATTAAATGAGAGGTAAAATTGAGATAACATCCACCATTATAGAGTAATGAACTTTTTGAAAATATTTTATGAAAAATAAGATTTAGTTGTCCATATCGAAATTTAATAAGACTCAATAGTAATCTTAAGAGGAAAATAAGACAAAACGATTATTTTTTAAAATAATTATGATCTATAAATATATATTTTTAAATACTATTTCTACAATTCTAGCATTGTTTATTCAAAAGTAATACACCTATCTTATCTCATATAAGGAAATGATATTCACCATTTTCATAGCGTTTTACAATAAAATTATTTGGGCTTCGTTTGTCAAAGGCATATGGAATTAAAAAAACACAAAAGATGAAATAGATTAAATAAGTTAATAAAACAAAATGGCATATCTAAATCGTAATTACTTCATCTTTTCTCTTACAAAATTTGTAAAAGTCAAAAAAAGTCCATTGAAACAAACTTTTTAGTTTCAAATTAAAAAAGTCTTAATTCAAAAAAATCAACTAAATTTTTTTTTGGCCAAACGACAACTTAATAACCTATTGGGTTAACTCAGTGGTGAGTGGTTAATCTTTACTAAAATATAAATATTAAAAAATTTATCCTTTTTTTTTTCTTTCTGAATCTATTTTTTAAGTTAATTGCTGGACTGGTGAGCTAGTGATTTCTCTCCTATTTTGAGGACTGTTTGTTGAACTTATATATCTATTAAATTATTATTATTTAATTGTATTTTTTTTATTGTAAATTCTTCTACCAATTAACTCAAAAACAAAAAATATATATTAAAAAAATCAAATATTTTATTGTCACCTTCAACATGAACTTGCGGTCGTGGATCACACTACATACTCATCAATCGGTCAATGGCATGGTGGCACCACTGTTCACCATATTCATGGTGGTAGCTGTAAATTCTCCACGTCAATTGTACTTTTGATGGATGTAACACAGGCGCTACGGTTGACAAAAAAAAACATTCGAAAAACGACAAACGGTCCGATTCATATCAAATCGTACAGTTTAATTTAATTTTTTTAATACATAAGAATTTTTTTAGTTTGATTTTTTAGTTATTTTAATTTAACTAAAAAAGTTTTGTTTGAGAAATTTTTTTGCCTTTTTTTTTTTATAATTTTATATGAGAAAAAATAAAATGATTACAATTATAATATGTCATTTTATTTTATTGACTTTTTAACTTATTTTATCTTTTAATGAGTTAATTAGTCCCAATCTACTTTCTAAATTCGTTAAAAAAAAAAAAAAACTACTTTCCAAACGAAGTTATAGTTTAGGCTTAATTTTTGAAAACGGGCAAATCATATTTCATAATTCGTTTTGTTATTTTTATGGTAAACACTAGCGGGGGACAAGAGTGATCTACATGAATTTCAAGCTCAACCCATTTATTAAAAGACATTTACCAATCAGTTTTGTTAATTAGATTTATTTATTTATTTATTTATAGATTTTAATTGATAAATTTATTACTATAAATTTATTCATAAAAATAAGAGAGATTGGCAAATTTATCACTTGATAAATTTATATGATTAAACCATATAATACATGTTATATCATATATAACAAGGAAGTAAACAAAAACTATTAATATTAATTCAGAAATATTTACTTTGACTTTCTTTTAATGAATTTTTAAAAATATTTTAATCAATTATTTGTTTAGGGTTTTTGAATGGATTTTTTAAAATGGTGTAATTTGAGATTTTTGATTTTTTTATTATTTGAATGTATCATAAATTATGGTTTATATTGAAGAATAATTTGTGAAAAAATATAAGATATACTGAGAGTAAATTATAATCATAAATAATTTAATAGAAAGTACTGAAAAATTGAATATACTGAATAATTTCTTGTGTGTAAATAGAATCACCCTTGAACTAGGGTGGGTTGAGTTGGACGAAATAGTGGATGGATACCCAGTCAGACCTCGTTTGAGAACCATCTGTTTTAGCCAAAAAGTCAAAAAGTTACTAAATTAGCCAAAAAGTCAACAACCCATACCAAAAAGTCAAAGATTCTCTTTTCTCTCTACTTTTTGCACATCTTTTCGTAAAAAGCCAAAAAGTCATCCCAAACATACTAGTTTTTTTTAACTCATATTTTAGCAAAATAACTAAAAAGTTACTAAATTAGCATGTTCTCAAACGAGGACTACTGGATTAAGCCAATGTTGTAAAAGCTACAAAAATGGTGAATATCATTTACTTTTTTTTGGGAATAAGGTAAATGTGAACTAGCAAAAAGTGATTTAGTTTGGTTTGGAATCATGATTTTTATAAATGTTGTTATCATTTACAATATAATAACAACTTAAGCACCCGGTAATATGTCATCATTTTTTAAATTAAAACGAGATTGTTTAAAAAATAGTTTTGAGTTAGTTTTACCATTATACAATACCACACTTGCAAGAGTAGAGGTTAACAACTTATAAATATGAGTAGAATGTTGCCTGTCTGATCTAAAAAATATTAATTATTTTATTTACTATTATTTTTATATGAAATATTACAAAAGTGTATAAGGTCCTGATTCTCTATGGTTACACTTTTTCCTTTTTTTTTTTTTTTTTTCTTTTTTGGTGTGGTAAACTATGGTTACACTTTAGTCATCATTTCTTCATGACTTCGACAGAGACAAATTAATTATATGCCACTTTTATTCATCATTTCTCCATGACTCCAACCAGAGTACTTACTAGGCGTCCTGGAGTAAGATGATATGATGCTTTAAGATATTGTGATTGATAAAGAAAGTAGAATTTATAATTTATATTAAATGATTGAAAAATATGAAAATATATGAATAATTTTAAGATATTGTGATTAATTTTAGAATATAAACATATGACGCTCTAAAAATATTGAATAATTTTTCTGCCAATAAAGACAAATTAATTAAAAGCAACATGACTCACTGGACCATTGTGATAAATTCATGATTGGTGGCAGGAATAGAATTAGGAGAGATTATGTGAGGCCATGACCCCCTCCTTATTGTTTTGATTATGCCTAAACTCGTGTTTGAACCAGAAGGGAAAGTAGAACATACAGTGCATGAGGCTAATCAACTGTATGCCAGGCTGTCGAGTCATGCTGTAACTCATCTCAGTCAGATTAAGTCAGGGGCAACGCCAAACTATATCAACCGTAGACCTGCTGCACATCCAGTTGCACCACCATCCCTCATTGGGAAAGTCCACTCGTTGCTGGCGGAAGAAATAAGCTAGAGCTGAATACTCGGGGCAAGGGTCCACCACCTTTAGCTTATCCATGAGCCATACTTGGGAAGGGATGAAAAATACGAGATTAAAGAATAGAGAGATGTGCGTGGAGAGAAAAGTAAAGAAAGGGCTTTGAGAGAAAATAGAGCATGACTGCCGAGTGATGTGCGAGGCGTATATCAGAAAGGGTAGGAAACAGTACCTGAAGAAGTAGTAGACTACCTGCAAATCTGGCTTGAACAAAAAAATGTGAAGTATATTGTTTGCTTGAACAAAAAAAAAAAAAATCTCACTTTTCTCTGACCTTGCATTCTCTTTTTATTTTGCACAAAAAAACTTCTTCATTCAATACCAAATTACTTTCATAGTGTTTGCTTTATTTTGTGTGTGTATATATAACTTATTTTGTGTGTATTTAGTTGAATTTGAACAAGCCAAAATTGCACTATATGTTTTTTAGAGAGCACATAAGTGCAACTTTGTTTTTTGCACTGTTGGACATTGTCAACTTAGTTATCAATCACTGAGATTATATTCTTTTTTAATTTGAGCCGAAGTTCAAACGAGACCAACTTCTTCAACTAGAACAAGAAAGATTGATAACTAGGGTAAGAATAATAGTGATGATGCTATAAGAAATGAACAATTTTCTCCAAAATTATTATTTTGTGAATAAATTTTCCATGTATTACATAAAAGATTGGATAGGAAAAGATTAATCTCAATATTACTTTTTCTGTGCCCATATTACATATACATGTTTGCTAGTGTATATTGTGAAAATTTTTAATTCAAATTTTGGTCCTTTCTATAATGAAATTCTAGTTTCGTCCTTGATTGGTGGGATTGTTTATAACTTTGGGGTGGTTTGAAAATTAGTTATTTTGTTTGATTTTTTACTTAAAAAAAATGAGAATGTGAAAATTTGTAATAACTTTTTGACTTTTAAACTAACAAAAATTCTAGAGCCCCAAAAATTCTACCAAATGTCTTACATGGATGTGGGACCCACATGGAATCCACATTGTGTAGGTCCCACACTCATGTAAGACATTTGATAAAACTTTTAGTAGAATTTTTAGGTTCTCTAGCATTACTTTTAAACTAAAATAGTATATCTCCAAATGGGGCCTTTGTGTACTTGTAAGTTTAACTCTGCATTTCGCATGAAGATTGTGAAAATGTAAGTTTAATTACTGTAAAATTAGTTATTTTGTTTGATCACTTTTGTATGTTGTAATATTAACATTTGGATGGATTTTAATACATTTTTTAGAAATTAGTTCTTGAATTTTTTTATTTTTTATTTTTAAATTAAAAACAACTACATATAGGCCTGATGGGTGGATTTGGAAAATATGTTTTATTTAGGGTCGTTGGGCTTGGAATCACTGTATAAGCCCGATATTCAGGCCATACTAAACTTAGAGAAACATAAAATTTCTTATTAAATAATGTAAACCTGACCTAACTAATGTCCACACCTAGTGGTTAAGGGTCAATTCTTACAAAGTACAAAGTTTAAAAATTTCTCTCCTATTATGAATTGTTATTGTGTTGTTTATTTATTTTTATTTTTTCCACGTTATGAATCTCTTTCTTAAGTTCATTATTTGGCTGATGGGCTGATGATTTCTTCCCCATTTTGGGGCTATTAATTGAGCTAATTGTTGGACATACATATATCTATTGGACTATGATTATGTTATTATTATTATTCTCTATATTGTAATTGACATGGGTAAGCTCATAAATGAAATGGCCCACCACCTAAGGTTCAATCCATGATTCAAATATTAAAACCCAACACTCGTGAAATTCAGCGTTACACCAAACACCAATGATATCTAAACACTTGGCAAGTAGAGAATCACCCACATCAGCAGACAAAAATCCTGCAAAGTTATTGCACCACACATCAGCCATTAATGAGTTTTCCTGCAGCATTTATTGCGATAACCCTTCCCTGTCGGGACAGAACGGCCTCACCATGAACAAGGTAAGCTAGAGCATAGACTTTCGGCCAATGCGACAGGTCGGAAGGGACAACGAAATGATTAGCAGGAGATATAAGCAGGCATCGAAGACAAGGAAAAGGTTAAGCTTTCCTATCACTAATTTATCTCTACATTCCATCTCTTTTTCTAACTTGCTTGTTGGAGGGTTCGTTGGGGGACTCCCCGTTCCCCATTGAACTCTTGTGCAGGTCTCTCTACAGGCTTGGTATCTCGGGCATCGGTTTGGGAAGCGTAGATCAATCCGACCTGTTCCATCTGGAACACGCTGTATCATCAGTAATCACCATAAAAAGCTCAAATAATGCTCTCAATCATATACCAAAGACAGAAAGAGAGAATGTCAGGGAGAGCACAATTGACCAAAATTTAAAATAGATGATAGTTAAAAGCCATCAATTAAAACCCTACCAATATGTATTGTTGCATGATCATATAAGTTTTGCTAGAATAATAGATAAGGGCTTAAATTGCCAAGACACAATGTGCCCAAATGCCCAGTAATTATCTGCTATGTACTATCAATAATAATATGTTCAGAAATATCAATAAATTTAAGTTATATTTATGTTATTAATTACGAGAGGTTTATATAGGCTTTTTCTTTGTAAGCCTTAGCTTTCGCTTCGACAGACAGTTTCCTTTTACTAGGGTTTTCATCAAAATATATTCATATTTCTTGGTTCGTTGTTTGGCTGGAAGCTAATTGTTTTTTAATCTCCCCATATCATCAAAAGTGCACCTGAATAACTTTCGAATGGAATTGTTTATTTTGCAACCAAATTATGTAACATGGAAAAAAAAAATAGATTAAATTATTGAAACCATACGTTATAGTTAGGATCGGAACTTTGTTTTTTGGCCCCAAGTAGAAAATGTTATGGTACCTATAGTACTGCATGAAAATAGCACTCACATAATCAAAGGGAGAAAAAAAATTATTTGTATCAAATTCTAAAATATAGGAGATAATTGGATGTCGATTATGATAAGAAAGTTTAACAAATTTCACAAATATTATGCTACGAGACTATAGAATATATGCCTTGAGGAGTGCAATAAATGACTTCTTGTTTGCAACTTTTTCCAAATCATTCAAACCAAAAACAGTTATGAGGCTCTTGTAACCATTCGTTTGAAGCATAACATCATTGAATTGTTCAAGCCTGTAAAAAATTTACAATTTCACTTTAATGGATGTTACAAGATTTTATGTCTTTAAGAAAAGAGTATTGTTGTACTAACAAAATAAATGTATAGAGTTCTTACACAGAATGACGTGACTCAGTTGGGGTCTTTTGTTTTAAAATAAAAACCCATCACCATGTCATCTTGAATAGGTTTTATTAATAGTTTTTCTATGAGATTATAAATTTACTTGAGAAACTCTAGATGCTAAGTGATGGGTTGTTTCACACAACAAAAATAAACACTAAATTGTATCAAATTCTTTAGAATAATGGCAAGTCCAAGTATCGATCTACAGGGACAATTGTGAATTAAACTAATTTAATTGTTAAATTCCTAAATTAATTTTGATAAAAAGATTGAGGAATTCATAAACTAGTAATAACTAAAATAAACTAAGAGATTAAACTAGCAATTATAAATAAAATTGGAATTATTGATTTTTTAGAAAAATCTAGAGTAATGAGTTCACCACTAGTTACATAAAAAATGCTTCAATTTGAGATTCAATTATGTTACGGTTCGAACTAAATAATACTTTGCAACTACAAACTCGAAGCATTTATCAAAAAAATTAACACGTTCAATGTATAGGCATGAATCATCTTGTAGACACCCAATTTTTGACCGCCCTTAAGACTTGGACGCGACTGATGGTTTACATGGTGGAGAAAGGTGTGCAGGGGAAATGTTCAGTTTCTTCGGCAAGGAGAGAGTCAAATCTCAACTTCATACCCCTTTTTGGACCAAAACAATCTTGATCAAAAGATTTTAGATCTTAAAACCCTCTCTTTCAAAACGTTTTTGAAATAAAGTTTTTACGATGTTCCGAGACTCGCATTTTGTCAAATGTTGCGCTTTTCGGTAAACCGAGCAAGAACAAAGTGGAAATGAATGAAAGAGAGATGAAATCTTTGAAAAATCTTTCAAAACACCTTGTCTAGGGGTTTGGAGTTGAAGAAAAGAGGAGAAGAGAGAGGAAAACTAGTTTGGGAGAAGTTCGGCATGAATCTGGGTAAGACCGAAATTGCGCGGCTTCACCGAAACGGGCATAACTCTTTGCACAGGAGGAATTTTGATGCAAGGTTGGCGCCATTGGAAGGCTAACTTCTGGGCTTCAATGTGGCCACATGGCAGACCAGAAAATCAGATGGCCGACCACTTAGGTGGTCAAAAGTGGTTCGGCATGAATCCGGGAAGGAGTGAAAAAGTCGAGCGGTCCTCGCACAGGAGGAATTTTGATGCAAGGTTGGCGCCATTGGAAGGCTAACTTATGGGCTTCAATGTGGCCACATGGCAGACCAGAAAATCAGATGGCCGACCACTTAGGTGGTCAAAAGTGGTTCGGCATGAATCCAGGAAGGAGTGAAAAAGTCGAGCGGTCCTCGCTAAATCGGGTTTATTCATTTGCATACTTGGATTTAAGATATGAGGCCACCACCGTTGGAAAGATTACTTCCGGGGCTTCATTTTTCACTCAAGAATATCCTAAAGCCAAGTCCGGGTGGGGGAGATATGGTTGGTTGAAGTAGGGTATCAATCCGGTTGGACTGAATCTGCGCGGCTTCACCAAAACATGCATAACTTTTTGCACAGGAGGAATTTTAATACAAGGTTTGCGCCATTGGAAAGCTAACTTCTGGGGCTTCATCCTAAGGGGTGGCTGACCACTTGAATTGGTCGGCCAGCTCCCACCTTGCTTGTCTCAGTGAGTGTGTTCCAGCTGTGCCAGCTGGAAGGTATTTGCTGCATCCTCCACACACGTGTATGGAGGATGTTTAACCTAGCTTTGAAGATTCTTGGAGAAGCCTTAGACCCTCTCCTCTATAAAGGAAGCCTTCTCCTTCCTTGGCAAGGGTTCAGAATTTGTTTGGAGCTCATAGATACACTCTTCTCCATATCTCTCTCTTTTGTGCTCAAAAACTCCATTGTTCTTGCCCCATTACACTACCACTCATAGCCTACCACCTCCATCATCCATCTAAGCATCTTGGAGCTTGTTTTCAGAGGCTAAGGAGTCACGTTGTTGGTCCAGAGCTGCTGGAGTTGCTGTGCTACAAGGGTAACACATTTCTTCTCTTTTAAGCACTCTTTTTGATTCATTGTTTAGCCATACTTTAAAGCATATTTAGGCTTTGTCATAAACTGAAAAAAGTCTTGTTTTGAGCTTCTCTTCAAGTTTGTTCAAGGTCATTTTTCTGTTTGGGGTCATCTACCCCCTTTCATGCTTCATTTCCTCATGCTTTGAGCCATGCATTTGAGCATTTGCATTGGCCTTGGTTTGGCCTTTTAGCCACTGATTTGAGCCCTAAAATCAGAGAGGGGTGACCCTCTCACCCCTTGTTCTCTTTACTAGCTTTGTTGGCCTTCCAAAGGGGCTCCTACTTGCATGTTGTGAAGCCACATTTCAGGCCCTATTTGGTGAGTTTTGAGGTCTGCCTTGACTCTTTCCAGAGCCTTTTTGGCCATATTTTGTGTCTTTGATGCATGTGTAGAACAATCCCATTCAAGGCCTTTCAAAGGGGCCTTTATTTGCATGTTTCCTAGACCCATTTCAGGCTCTTTTTAGTGGGTTTTAGGACCCTCAGAACCTCTATCCAGAGGTGGTTTTGCCATTGTGTGTGTCCATCATGCATGTGTAGAACAACCCCCTTATTGGCCTTTTAAAGAAGCCCATCATTCTTGCATGCATTGACTGAGTTTCAGTGGTTATTTGGGCATATTTTGGCATGGAATACTTTTGTTTTTGGCTGGTTTGGTGAGCCTTCATATGCTCCATATAGTTGTAGTGTAACTCATGGTTCACTAGCTTTCTTTGCATGCTTTGTTGACCCTTGATTTTAACACTTTTTGGCCATGCCTTAAACTGATATTGTGCTTATTTTGGACTGACCTAGCTCTGTTTTTGGGTCTCATGGTTGAATGATGTTGGTTTTGCATGCTTGTAGTTCAATACCCATGCTTAACTTTGAGTTTTGAGGTTCATTCCATGCATATACTGAGGTGTGTTCATGTTTTGGGCTCATTATACATCATATTTTAGAGCTTGTTTGAATGCCATATTGCCATGTTTTGTACTCTTTAAATGCGTTTGAGAGTCGCACTTTTATGCCTTGTTTTCGGACCATTGAATGAGCTCCATTTCGTTGCATTCCGAGCCATCATTTTAGGCCATTTACCCACTGATTCAGACCTGCCTAGGGTCTGTTTGGGGTTGGTTTTTCCATTTGTGCATCGCTTTGGGTACCTCTAGTGTAACGCACTTCACTAGTTTCGGTACCCGAGCCACCTAGCATGCATTGTGTGACATATTTGCATGTTTCGGGACCATTTTTTTATGCCATTTCAGAGCTGTATCATGTCCCATTCTATGCCATGTTTCATCCTTTGCCATGCTTAGTTAGAGTTGCATGTTATGCCTTAGGATCGGTCCTTTGCATCCATACATGTTTGCATGTGTTTCGGTTGTCTCATTTCCACCAATGGCCACTGATGTGAGTGTGGCTGAGGTCTACTCATATTGGTGTAAGTCCATCGTGCATTGTGTATGCCATTTTAGTCCATAGCATTGCGTATGCTAGGTTGCATGTTAGAGTATTGTGTATGCCATGTCATATCACGTGCATTATGTATGCCATTTTAGTCCACAGCATTGCGTATGCTAAGTTTCATGTTAGAATTGCATTCATGCATATCATCCATATTGCATTGTGTTTGGAGTAGGGTTTAGTCCAAACACGGGAAACGAGGGACGTTTCGTACTCCAAGTGACGAAACGTGCCTCGATTCTCGGTCGCCAACGCTCTGGATTATCCATGATGGAGTTTAGGCCTTGTTGTGTTCATATGTGCATTCATTTCACATCGAGTCGTGTAATTCGATTCCTCGGCCATCATGCATCGAGATGCGTGATTGGTGGCACGAGGATCGAGGACTACACTCCCTAGAGCTTGTGCAAGGACGGGAAGAGTGGTCGTGCACACATATATTGAAAATACATTGCCTTTTCTCTCTCTTGCATTTGTTGCAGAAAAAGCCAGAAAGCAGAGGTGGAAATTGGTCGGCCGACCAGGTTTTCTGGCAGGCCGACCACCCTCTTTGGTCTCCACCACAAAGGGTGGTCGGCAGGTGGCCTCCCATGCTGATAACTGGTCGGTGGCCTTCCCAAGGTGGAGTTTCAGCCTTCTAGAGCCTTGTGCAACTTTCGGAAATCAATTGCAAACAATGGCGAGACGAGGCATTGCGATGGAATTTCCAGACAAAGCAACTTGAGCATGCATGCATTCATCATTCCGAGCAGAGCTGAGGCAGTCCATTGCACGTAGCATAGCATGCTAGTTTACTTTGCTTACTTAGTTCATTTGTCAAGTAATTAGTATTGTGTAATAATTCGTTATTTATTTTGGTTGTGTAATATTCATTCGGACCCTCCGAGCGAGGGCAATCGTGTAATAAGTGTGCGTGTGTGTGATGTATGTCTTCTAACCCCACGTCTTTTTCCCTTTTATTTACCAGCTTATGATGGTTAGTTTAGGGCACGTTTCAATTAGCATACTTATGCTCGCATGTTTGCATTTATTCTGTCTTGCATGCACCGGGCTCGGCGCATCATACTAACTGCATTGTATTTTAATTCCGAGTTGAATACTAACATACTAACTGCATTTGTTGTATTTTATATGCCATGTTTAGAATAGCCGAGCCTATTTTTAGTTGCATTTTGCATGTGTTGCATTAGACATTTCAGCATAGTTCGGATCATGCATTGATTTCTAACATAGCTTCTGTTTTGGCTTGGAGTACTCGGTAAGTGTTATGTTTTAGCATCCTTGCATGCGTGTGAGTGATTGCCATGATAGCATGCTTAACATGAGGCTATTTGCTTACGTGATATAACTGCCTGAATGCCTGTGGGTAAAGGTTGGATTATCTAAATTGGAATAATGCATTGACTGTGAGTTTTAAGCCCACTAGATAGTGGCAAAACCATCTTTTCTAAGCCCACCCGAGGGTGGCAAAACCTGCATTTTAGCCTACTTGCGAGTAGCAAACCGTTTTCAAAACAAACATGAGATGTTTCGTTCCAATTCAGGTGATCCAATCTATACTTATATGCTGTGCGCATCACATAGTAAATCTAGGCTAATAACCGGAATAAGAACGCATATGTAGACGTCCCCGAACGTCCCGGGAGGGAAATCCCGTTCTGTTCATTTGGGCTCACTACAGTTCAGGACTCAATGTCACGGTCCTGTATCAAATCTCGCAGAGTGCAATGCAAGATCGATGAAATCATCAAAGAGTCCAAATCCGGCAAATCGTTTTTGAAAGCAGATTTTTTTGAAAGAAGTGCCAAACATGGACTGCTTTGCCAGATACAGAGTCGCCACCTAAATATTTATTTTGGGGGAATTTAGGAAACCCTGACTCATTGCCTAAGGCCATGTGTCCGTCATCACCAAAGTTGCCTCGGGTCGGGAACTTGGGTACGATTGGGGAAGGTCACTTCGTGAGCACCCCCACTCGCCCGATCGAAGATCGGCCTCTACTAACCATGATATCTAGTTTTGAAAACATTATGCGTTCTTATTCCAGTTATTAGCCTAGAATTACTATGTGATGCACACAGCATACAAGTATAGACTGGGTCGCCTGAATTGGAACAGAACATCTCATGTTTGTTTTGAAAATGGTTTGCTACTCGCAAGTAGGCTTAAAATGTAGATTTTGCCACCCTCGGGTGGGCTTAGAAAAGATGGTTTTGCCACTATCTAGTGGGCTTAAAACTCACGGTCAATGCATTGTTCCAATCCAAATAACCCAACCTTCACCCACAGGCATTCAGGCAGTTATATCACATAAGTATATAGCCTCATGGTAAGCATGCTATCATGGCAGTCACTCACACACATGCAAGAATGCTAAAGCATAAAACTTACCGAGTACTCCAAGCCAAAACAAAAGCTATGTTAGAAATCTATGCATGATCCTAACTATACAGAGATGCCTAATGCAACACATGCAAAAATGTAACTATAGCAGGCTCGACTATTCTAAAGGTGGCATGTGAAATGCTACAACTAACAAGTATTCAACTCGGAATTGAAATACAATGCAGTTAGTATGATGCGCCGAGCCCGGTGATGCAAGACAGATGAATGAATGCAAACATGCTATCATATTGTATACTAATTGAAACATGCCCTAATCTAACTATCATAAGCTGGTAAATAAAAGGGAGAAAGACGTGGGGTTGGAATACATACATCACACGCACGCACACTTATTACAACATTGCCTTGGCGCAGAGGGTCCAAATAAATAATACAGTCCCGAATGAATAATACAGTCCAAATAAGTACAAAACCCTAATTAATTAACAAATTTAACTAGGAAAGCAGTAAACTAGCACGCAAATCTATGGACCGCCTCAGCTCTGTTCCAAATGATGAATGATGCATGCTTGAGTTGCCTTGCGCGGAAATCCATTACGATGCCCCGATTAGCCTCTGTTTACAATTAAGCCCGGAATATTGCGCGAAGCCCCAAAAGACTGCCGGTTTCTGATTTGCTGCAGCAGAGAGCAAGAAAGGGGCATGGCAAAGTTTTTTCACATATGTATGCTTGCCTCGATCCTAGTGCCACCAATCACGCATCTCGATGCATGATGGCCGAGGAGTCGAATTGCACGACTCGATGTGAAACGAATGCACATATAAACACAACAAGGCCTAGACTCCATCATGGTTAATCCGGAGTGTCGGTAACCAGGAATTGAGACACGTTCCGTCACTTGGAGTACGAAACGTCCCTCGTTTCCCGTGTTTGGGCTAACTCCTATCCCGAACACAATGCAATATGCATGACATGCATGAATGCGACTAACATACAACCTAGCATACGCAATGCTATGAAATGGCATACACAATGCTCGATGTAATATGGCATACACAATGCTCGAACATATAACCTAACATACATAACGCTATGGACTAAGATGGCATACACAATGCAATATGGGCTTACACCAATATGAGTGGACCTCAGCCAAACCCACATTAGCGGCCATTAGATGAAAATGAGACACTCGAGATGCGTGCACACATGCACGCAAACCGAGGACCGATCCTAAGGCACAAATGCCACTCTAACAAGGCATGGCAAGGCATGAAATATGGCATACAAACATGCAAGTTCCAACACTGAAATATGATGCAAAATGATCCCGAAACATGGAAACATGGCACCCGATGCATGAGATGAGTCCCGAAACTCAAAACTAGGCACATGTATTGACTTATAGCTATACAAAGCATGCATTATTTGACCATGAAGTACAAAGACAGAGCCAAGGCAGCCCCAAAACATGAACATTTCTAGTTCAAAGCATGACCAAAAGATGCTAGCATGACGGACTAAAATAGCATGCAACTTTGACTAGCAAACATGGGTTACATGGCATGTACATGAAGCAGGTGAGAACTCATCAAACTAGCAAAAATCAGTGAATAAAACATGCCCAAATAACCTCTGAAATGCAGCTAACACATGCAAAAATGATGGGTTCTTTTAGAGGGCCATATAAGGGGTTATTAAGCACATACAAGATAGACACTTAGCATGGCAAAATTAACTCTAAAAAATCAAATATGATAGCCCTAAAACTCACCAAATTGGCCCTGAAATCAGTCAACAAAGCATGCAAGATAGGGCCTTTTTGGAAGGCCAAAAAGACCATCAAGCAAAATAAGGTGAGAGGGGGTCACCCCCCTCTGCTTTTGAGGCTCTAAATAGTGTGCTAGTCACTGAAAATCCACTGGATTTCAGTGGCTAGAAGGCCAAACAAAGCATGCAACAAGGGCTTAGTTGTAAGGCTCAAAATAAGAGGCAATCAAGCATACAAGGAAGCATATGACCTCAAAAAAAATAATGCCCTTAATAAAACATCAAGAGGGCCTCAAAACAAGACTTTTTCCAGTTTGTAACAAATCCCAAAAATGTTTACAAGTGAGGCTAAAACATGGTGCAAAAATAGCCCTAAAAGAGAGATAGAGGACAAGGGGCAGTATCTGGCCTCAAACAGCCAAGTGCCCTTCAACAAAGTTGAAGAGGGGCTCAAAAAACGATACTTTACAGTTTATGGAAAATCTCAAATATGCTCACAAGCAAGGCTATAATATGATGCAAAAATGGCCCTAAAAGAGAGATAAAGGGCAAGGGGCAGTAGATGGCCTCAAATAGCAAAGAACTCTTCAACAAAGTTGAAGAGGGGCTCAAAATAAGGCACTTCACAGTTTGGCTCGAAGCCCATAAATGCTCACAAGCAAGGCCAATATATCATGCAAGATAAGGGCCAAAAGGAGGGATAAAGCACAAAGGGTGGGTAGAAGACCTCAAACAGAAAAAAGTTCTGGATCAAACATGAAGATGAGCTCAAAATTGGACTATTTTCAGTTTAGGTCGAAGCCCAAAAATGTAAGAAAAAGGAGCTAAGATATAGAACAAAATAGTGCAAAAATGGGGAAAATAGGAGCTTACCTTTGTAGAGCCGACCTCCAGCAGCTTTTGGTCTAAGAAAATGAGTTTTCAACCTCTGCAAATGACCTCCAAGGGGCTGGAATGGATGATGGAGGTGGTAGGCTATGGATTGTAGTGCAAAATGGCCAAGAAACTAGGGTTTTGGAGCTTGGAATAGTGAAAATGGAGAGAGAAGGGGGTGAGCCTTGGCTGGTTTTTTCTAACCCTTAGAAATGAAGCTCAAGTGTTGGTTTTATAGAGGAGAGAGGCCAAGGGAAAAGGGGGGGAAAAGCCAATTCAAATTTCCCCTCCGAAAGGGCAGACCCTCGGGCAGGGGTCTGGTGCAAAACGGCTGCCACAGCTGGAATGCACCAGGAGAGAGAAGTTTGGCCGGCCAGGTTCAAGAGGTTCAGGTGGCCGGCCGGCCACCTCCCCTGGCCGGCCGACCAAGTGCAAAAGGTTCAAGAAAAATTGTTGGCCGGCCACCCCAAAAAGGTGGCCTCCCAGGTGAGTGCAACACAGCTATGTGGAGAAAAACCAGAAAATGTAACCCAGAAGAGAGAAAAACCAACTTTTTAGAGGAGTTCAAAAGGGTCAAGGACAATTGTTGGCCGGCCTACCCATATTGGTGGCCTCCCAGGTGTGTACAACACAATGGTGTGGTGGAAAGTCTGAAAAAGTGGCCCGGGAATGGGAAAAGTCAGCTTTCTAGTGAAGAAAACGGGCGATGAAGAGCGATGAAGGAATAAAGCTGGTTTTCAGAACAATTGCTGGCCTCCCACCTTCCTACAACCTCTCTAAAAATGAAAATAAGGTCTCTGTCAAAAATGAACCCAAACCGATGCAAAACGAAGGTTCGGGGGCCGAAACGCGCGGCCCGGGGGCCCGAAAACTGACTATTAAGCACCGGAGGTGGTGTTTGACCACGAAGTTGGTCTCTCGAGCCACAGTGTCCCTCAAAAGGGAGGAAACAAGGTGTATGCCAAAAACCGGAGCAAACGGAGGTAGTTAAGCGGTCCCGAATCGAGGCATACGGCCGACGACTCCGAAAACCAAGAACCGGGCTCCAAACGGGAAAAATGGCCTACGACCACCAAAACGTAGCCTACGGCCACTAAGAGATGGTCTACGAGACCTCTCCCTCCCCTCGGGAAGAGAAAACGAAGAAAACGGGACCCAGTTCGTAAACCGAGGCAAAGTACAAAAGAGTCCGGAAGTCTGGAGGCAAGGCTCGCGGCCGAGATTCCGCAACTTCAGAACGAGCACAATATGCAACATCACCGAGCGCTCAGTTGGTGACGTCTGAGTCTTAAGGTCGGTCAAAAATGGGGTGTCTACAGTTGTCCCTCTTTGACAGAACTCGAAAGTCATAAGTGACGGGAGTGAATGTCAAAGCCCAGAGACGACCCATTTTTGACAAGGCCGAAGACTCAGACAAACAGGCGAGATAAACAAAAAGATGTGCCCGCAGGCATGCCTGCAGGCAGGGGGCAAAATGCAAAGTGATATGCACAAAGCCGGATGTAACTCAATGATCATGCGAAGCAGCAAGCTGTAATGAAGCAAATATTCACAATAGATGCAACAGTTTTAAGCAAGAATGCAAAGCAATACTACATTTCATGCAGTTGAAGAATGCGGAGAATCATTGAATTCTCGCCACGTTTCACATGGAGGGGATACAATACCTGTGCGGCTCGTCTGGTCGCACCAGCCTCAAATGAACCATACATACAATATCGTGCCTCATGCTGCTGGGGGTTTTTCGCTTCTTCTTAGTCGAACCACAGGTACTACTTTTCTCCCTGACTATGGTCGCAGCTTTCCCTATTCTCCAACAAGGTGACAGACTAGGTTGGTTCAGTATCCAGAATTGAGGTG
Organism: Camellia japonica; assembly: GCA_030407325.1. Lineage (NCBI taxonomy): Eukaryota > Viridiplantae > Streptophyta > Magnoliopsida > Ericales > Theaceae > Camellia > Camellia japonica. The sequence continues at coordinate 21,081,717 of JAPPVO010000010.1, read as the reverse complement.
CATACACATGCTATCTCAATCTATGGGGCTGCCATATAGATTTCAAGCCGAGGATATACCTCTGGGTATTTAAACCAGACTTTAGTCTCGGAAACCCCGAACCTTTGCGTTCTAGGCAAGAGCCATTCAAACTGTAGTTTCCACCGTCTCAGTTGGTCTCCTAGGAACTCACCGCAAACACAGGCAGGTGGCTATACCAGACCACCGGAAGTCATTCGGGCACGACAAACACCAAAGGAATTGCACCTTTAGAGGATTTAAGGTCTCCTAGCCCAGGTAGTGCACAAGACAGTGCGATGAAATGCAAGTAAAATGCAAGTACAATGCGCAAAACAGCGCGAATGATGATGCAGGATTTAAGGTCTCCTTAGACCGGAGGATTTAAGGTCTCCTAGACCAGACAATAAAATAGATACTATGCAATGGATGTAATAGATGTGATGCAATAGATAATAGATGCGATGCAACAAAGCGTACAATAGATGCAAAATGGTGACATACGCCAACCACGCTGGACTCGTGAGTGGAGGAAGAACAAAGAAAATCAATCAGGAGCGCGTTCCACGCAACCTAAGATAAATTCCAAACACGCTGAAATCGTGTGAGGAAAGGGACACTCAAACCACGCTGAAATCGTGAAAGGAAGTCTAATAATCCGCCCAACGCGTCTACAACGCAACCTGGGTAAATTCCAAACACGCTAAAATCGCGTAAGGAACGGAACACTCAAACCACGCTGAAATCGTGAGAGGAGGTCCAAACAACAACCGCCCAGGTGCGCGCACAACGCAACTTGAGATAAATTCCAAACACGCTGAAATCGTATAAGGAACAGGACACTCAAACCACGCTGAAATCGTGAGAAGAGGTCAAAACAATCCGCCCAGCGCGTCTACAATGCAACCTGGGATAAATTCCAAACACACTGAAATCGTGTGAGGAAAAGAACGCTCTAACCACGCTGAAATCGTGAGCAGAGGTCAAAACAACAACCGCCTAGGTGCGCGCACAACGCAACCTGAGACAAATTCCAAACACGTTGAAATCGCGTAAGGAGCGGGACACTCAAACCACGCTGAAATCGTGAGAAGAGGTCAAAACAATCCGCCCAGCGCGTCTACAACGCAACCTGGGATAAATTCCAAACACGCTGAAATCGTGTGAGGAAAAGAACGCTCTAACCACGCTGAAATCGTGAGTAGAGGTCAAAACAACAACCGCCCAGGTGCGCGCACAACGCAACCTGAGACAAATTCCGAACACGCTGAAATCGTGAGAAGAGGTCAAAACAACAACCGCCCAGGTGCGCGCACAACACAACCTGAGATAAATTCCAAACACACTGAAATCGCGTAAGGAGCGGGACACTCAAACCACGCTGAAATCGTGAGAAGAGGTCAAAACAACAACCGCCCAGGTGTGCGCACAACGCAACCTAAGATAAATTCCAAACACGCTGAAATCGCGTAAGGAGCGGGACACTCAAACCACGCTGAAATCGTGAGAAGAGGTCAAAACAACAACCGCCCAGGTGCGCGCACAACGCAACCTGAGATAAATTCCAAACACGCTGAAATCGCGTAAGGAGCGGGACACTCAAACCACGCTGAAATCGTGAGAAGAGGTCAAAACAACAACCGCCCAGGTGCGCGCACAACGCAACCTGAGATAAATTCCAAACACGCTGAAATCGCGTAAGGAACGGGACACTCAAACCACGCTGAAATTGTGAGAAGAGGTCAAAACAACAACCGCCTAGGTGCGCGCACAACGCAACCTGAGATAAATTCCAAACACGCTGAAATCGTGTGAGGAAAAGAACGCTCAAACCACGCTGAAATCGTGAGAAGAGGTCAATACAACCGCCCAGGTGCGCACACAACGCAACCTGAGAAAGTCCCGAAGGACAACGATCCCAAACGCTGCTTAGCGTAAAAGGATAAAAGGTAAAAGATAACACAAGATGCAAATAAATGCAAGTAAGGTGTGCATGACAATACAACGAGTGTGCGTGACAACGCAAGTAAAGGTGTGCATGACAATGCGGGTGGAAGGGTGCATAACTTTGAAGCAGGCTTGATCTTGCGCTTGAGGTAGAGGCACACTCATACTTCAGAGCATTGACAAGGCTTGAAAAGGTACATCTGGGATACAATCACGGAATTTTCTAAAGTTGTAGCAGACTTAGATGCTTCGATTTTCGCTCTTTCCTTTTGCTTTGCAGTCCAGAACCTATATAGCTTCAGATTGGTCCTGGTTTTACTATTCTCACATGGCCTGGGTTGAACCCTGCGGTTTTATGAAAGAACAAATCTTGTTTTGCACAAATCTGGAGAATGGCACAGCATTCTGAGCACAAAATTATTCGTTTTTGAAATTGAGAGATGAGTTTAAGTTCGCAACTGGGTATTGAGCCTACGACTGACCACAGTAAAAACGACTCAACAACTGAAAACAAAAGGTAAACAACCTAAACACATCGAGTAACACTCGAAACGACTCAAAACAAAAATCGAAACAAAACAAAAGACACAACACTCAGACGTGCACAGGGAGCCTGTTTCCTTGGGTAGTGTTTCCCACTCTTTCTTATTTGTGATCCTCACATCACTCGGCCCTCAGGCTCTGTTTTCTCTGAAAAAGCCCATTTCCTCACTTTTTCTCTCAGCGCACATCTCTCTATTCTTCAATCTCTCATTTTTTATCCCTCCCCTGGGTGGTTGATGGATAAACAGGAAGTTGTGGGCTCTCGTCTCTGGTATTCTACCAGATTCTCATTCTTGTTCACAACAGTGAGTTTTTTTCCACAGAGGGGCTGTGCTACAGCTGGGTGTGTAGCAAATCTGCAGCTAACATCAGTTGACGATGTTGTTGGGGAGTTTGGACATGATCAGATTTGTCCAGATGAGGGAGTGGAATATCTTGACTCATCCCAGTTCGTACTTCGCACTTGGCTTGATACCTCGTTGCTCGGAGGGTGAAAGAACTTTCAGCCCTTTGTTGTCGCCTTCAGTTATGCCTTTTCTGGCAGGTAGAGTGCCCTTCTTCGCAAGTATGGTGCCCTTTCTGGCAAGTATGTTGACAATGGGGAAGAGACAGAACACTTGACTCAACTGTGCCCCTAGTTCATCATTTCGACCATTTTTTGTTTTCGGCTTTCTACTAAAACAATTTTTACCAAAATGAGAGTTAGATTAACATGCTTGTTCAATTTTCTGATTTAAAATCATGCAAGTCAGGCTATGAGCACTGAAAATTTTCCTTTTTTGGGTCCAAGAAATGGTCCAGTTTTGAAAAATGGAATACTTTTCGAGAAAATTAGTCAACCTCAGTAAAAATTCTCAAAAACTATTTCGCAAACGGCCACTGCTGAACGAGCACGGAACCTACTCTTGAGATGCACAATCTCAGATCCGAAGGAAAATTGCCCCTTGCCTGAAGGACACTGCATGGTAACGGAAAGTTGCCCCTTGTTTGAATGGCACCGCAGCGCATTGAATAGCAACAGAAAGTTGCCCCTTGTTTGAATGGCACCACAGCGCATCTCAGAGTAACGAACACAACCAAATCCTCAGATACAGAGAAGACAAAGATGACCAGAACCATTGCATGGACACAATCGAATTTGGAAGTGTTTATGGCTGGACTTTAGAATGAAGTTGCCTACGTATCCCAAAGATGGGAATCAAGCCTCACGTAGTTCAGGGTAAGGTACACTCGGGTATTAACCTCTCCTTTTGCGCTCTAAATTTTGCCAAGGCCGCCCTTCCGGGTTTTCAACCTTACGAGCTTTGTTTTTCTTTTCTTTTCATTTCATTTCTTTCTTTTCTTTTTCAAATCTTTCTTTTCATTTTCTTTATTTTATTTTATTATTTTTTTTTCATTTCTTTTTTTTTTTTTTTTGCCTTTTTTTCTTTTTTTTGTTCTTTTTCTTGCTCTAACTTTTGCCTGGGTCGCCCTTCTGGGTTTTCGGCCCAGCGAGCCTCTCAAGGGTAAAAGTGTAGCTTTGTCCATGTCGAATGGTTTTGAGATCCTGAAGTCATCTGAATCCAGGAGAATGGTTGCTGTTTGCTGACGATGCAGGAGTCCATCCAATGGGGGGCTGGATCTGCCCCTAGTGTTGTGGATAGGAACTCGGTTATCCTTCAGCAATTCTTTCTTCTTTCTTCCCTTCTGGGGTTTCGCATTCTTGCCGATCTTCATTGATTTGTGGAATGATCCATCTTCGACTCTTCGAGCACAATCTGGCATCTTTTGCCTCTGGTTCGAGGGGTGCTTCTGATCTAGCTTTGCAAGCTTCTTTTGATGACATCTGATCTTCTTGATCTGACTTCCCTGCCCTAGTTCGAGGGCTGCGTCAAATCTGGCCACACAGGCCTCACATCGTGATTGACCGTTGAACATCCTGAATCTGAGTTCAAGGTTTTGAAAGCAGAGGGGTCGAGTCTCGAGGCTGAAAGCGATCCTAAGCTGCACAATCTCAAGAGCGATTCTACACAAGTCTTCGCAGGACCGCGCAAAACATTTTTTTGAAATCTTTTAAGGAAGCGACCAGTCGCTCGCGCTGAAGACAGTATAGAACCAATCTGGATCACGCCAGGATCCTTCCCAGTACTCACACTAACAAGCATAATTTCATTTATTAAGGGCATAGCATGCCTCTCATTCTCTCAATTGATCAAATTTTTGCAAATCCCGAGGAATTCCTTCCTCTTCGTTTTCACTGCAGTGTTCAAAAGTTTTTGAAAAACTTAGGTCAATGCAATAATTTCGAGGCACAGAAGAGCAGGTGGAATGCACTGCCATTTCATTCAAACTTCTAGCACAACTGGCACAAGGCAGAAGTAAACACAAGGATGTGAAAATCACTGCTGTTTCATTTCAGATCTGTTGGCACAATTGGCTCCGTGGCAGAAACAGACTCAAGATAAAACGAAAAGACAAACACAAAACAAGATAGTGATGTCCGAGGTAACACCCCTGAAATCACCCGACTCCAACAAAATAGGACTGACTCGGTACAACAAGACAGACCCAACTGACTCAGTAAGAAAAGACTGACTCTGTACAAACAACAAGACTGACCTAATACCCAAGTCAGAATGTAGCATTCGCCAAATGCTCAAAACAGTGCATGCCATACGCCATATCTGGAGTAAATCGAGTGCTATCCGCAGGTGGTTCATCCCCCGATCACATAGTCACCTTATCCCCCGAGTTCACCGATCCAGTGCCGATAGACTTTGCAGGACTTGACGCGAAGATGACCTTTTTATCAATCAGATCTTGTATTTCATGGTGAAGACAAAGACACATGTCAGTGTCATGGCCAGCTTGTTGATGAAAGACACAGTACTTCGCCAGGTTGTGGGAGAGAGGAAGTTTACTCAGTAATGGCCGTGGCTCCAGGGGCTTCAGATGCCCCTTTTCGATTAGGACCCTCAGGGCCGTTGACAGAGACATGTCCAGTGAGGTGAACACCCTCTGGCCCCGAGGTGGGTATTTGGCAGGTTGTGAGCTGGTTGTGTTGGATATACCGGTGAAAGGGTCGGTAGGTGCTGACTTTTGATGATCTCTTCTGAGTGTAGGATTGGAGCTGAAAGGGGTGTTTCTGGTACAACATCTCTTATCTCGGTTTGCCCCTTGATTCAGACTACCCCCAACTTGAGTGGCGAAAATGTCGTCCACAGTTTTTGCAACAACTGCGAGCACTTGCTCTTTGTTTAGTCCCTCGGCTTTCAAAGCCTCAACAGCCAACAGAAGATGTTCATGGGGATCCATGTCCGCCCCTATCTTGTTCTTTCCACTCGCCTCCACTTTGCCAAGGGATTGGCATTCCTCAAATGCATCCTGTTCCAAGACTGGGGAGCCTTTTGAGATGAACTCCCTGGTATGTGATGTGGTTGATGATGGAGCCAATGTCCCGGAGGCCAAATCTGTCACAGTTCTCTGAAGATCTTCGATCATTCTCTTCAGCTCAGAAGTAGTGGGCTCACAGGTTTGAGATGATTGGGGTCCAGGTGCATCCATCATGCATAAGTCCATGCTTTCTGGAATGAACACCTCAGGCTTGGGTAGATGGGCTGGGGTGATGTATATGCTGGGGTCGTAGGTGGACGACAGTATATGGATGAGGTTGAGATGTAGAGGTGACGGGTCAGTACTAACCTGAGGTCCTTTTGGTGGAGCTAGGGTCTCTTTGTCAATAAGATCCTGAATCTTATGACGGAGGCGGATGCAGCGGTTCGTATCATGACCGTGCTATTGATGGTAGGCACATTATTTAGCTGGGTCATATCTTGGTGGAAGAGGGTTTGGAAGGGGTTGGGGTTCTAGAAGTTCTAGATGCCCTTCTTCTCGCAGCTTTTTCAAAGCTTGAGAGAGACTCATGTAAAGAGGATGGAATTTTCGGGCTTGGGACCGAGTTGAAATGGTTGGTTTTTGGCCATTGAGGGAAGTGGTGATAGTGTCTACTTCTGAGCATTTCGTAGTTATGCTACCATCAGTAGTAGCATTGGAACTGCGAGCAACATTCCTCTTCAAAGGCTCATTATCTTCTGCAAAGATCCCTTGTCTGATGGCATCCTCGATTTGAACCCCCATTTCATGAAGGGCTGGAAAGGTAAACAGAGGTAGAACGATCATCTTTTGCAGTAACTTGCCATGCAGATTCTGAACAATCATCCTGATCTGATCTTTATCGGAAGGCCTTGTAGTCATCATTGAGGCCTTTGCTCTCCATCTCGTCACGAATTCTGAGAAACTCTCCTTAGGTTCTTGGCGGGTGACTTCGAGATCACGAGTTGTGACCTCGATCTGTGTGTTGTAGGAGTATTGAGCAATAAAGGCCTCAGCCAGCTCTTCCCAGTTCCGTTTCACGAAGTCCTCCAATTTCGCATACCAGATTGCGGCTATCCCAGACATGGTTCGGCCAAAGAGAGACAACTTCTGAGCTGTGGTCAAACCCATTGGCCTCAAGATATCAGAAAATAGGTGGAGGTGCACCCTTGGGTCTCCAGAGCCGTCAAAGCGGTCGATATGCGGCATTTTAAATCTGTCCGGCAGCGTCACAGCTGCGTCGGTATACCCATCCTCGATGTCCGGGATGGACTTTACTCCCTGAGATTTCTTGAACAACTTTTCAAGATTGCTCAATTTCAATGCTGTAGGGTCTATTTCGAACTCAAAGGGAGAGTCCAGTAGGTTGATTTGTGCTTTAGACAGTTGGGGTAAGATTGTGGGCGGAGCCGGCCCTGTCGGAATGTCCGTACCTTCCTGGTCATTTGGCGTCTCCCCGGGTATTGGATCTACTGGTGGGGGGGGGAGCTTGATGCGAAGCAGGTGCTCCGTTTTGCTGTTGTAACCTGGTGATTGTCTCTGCCTGTTGGGCTATGACCACAGCCTGTTGCTTGGCAAATTCCGCTTGGTGGACAGCATCTTGCTGCATGAGTTTCATACTTTCTTGGAGTTGGTGCATCATTTCCTCCATTCCTGCCATAGAGTGCTGGTTTATCTGAACAACCGGTATATCTATCCCTGCAGTAGAAACTGAGACCTCAGCCTGACTGTTCACTGGTGGGGTGGATAAGGGCCACCAATCTGGTAACTACTGAACTGGTGATCTGTGCCTGACTAGCCCTTTTACCCTGCCTCTGGCGAAGGAATATTGATTTCCCTTGAACTGAATCTCTGACCTGACAAAGTCTATCAGCACAAATCCGATGAACCTCGGGGGATATTGGAGCCTTATGAAGCTATGGTTCCAGGACTACCCCTTAGCAAAAGAGAAAACAAAGAGCATCTCAGCCTGATTTCATGATAACCCATATGAGCAGAGCTGAATGATTGTGCCCCTACAGAATTCTGCCCGTAAACTGATACCCTCAGGTAAACTGAATCCCAAAATACTGAACTGGTGCCCGCAGGCCTGATGCCCAAACTTGCAAACTGATACATGCAACCTGTAGAGACACACTCTGACAGCACGTATCAAGCAAGTAAGAGCCAAAACACCCCTATGGAGGGGTAGGGTTTCCCTGTCCTATTTTGTCAGGAGCTAGGGTTTCACTACGCACACAGCAGTTTCAATCAACCTATCGTTGGGTAAGCAGCCTGTCCTAGTTTGAAATGGTCACTATGGATTCCGAATATGCACTAGGTCGAATGGTCAAAAGGGTGTCCCGGTAAAACCGGGATTTGTGTTCCCATACTGGCAGAGCCCGTAACCGGTAAGCCTTATGGCACGCAGCCTCTGGCAAACCGCTCAGGAATAGCAGATGGCAAACACGGTGTCCTAGGCGCACCAATGCACATGCAATGCAAAGAAACACATAAGTGTAATCAAAACAAGATATCATGAGTTCGAGTCAAGCTCTCTAAATCCCCAACAGAGTCGCCAGAAACTGTAGACGTCCCCGAATGTCCCGGGAGGGAAATCCCGTTCTGTTCATTTGGGCTCACTACAGTTCAGGACTCAATGTCACGGTCCTGTATCAAATCTCGCAGAGTGCAATGCAAGACCGATGAAATCATCAAAGAGTCCAAATCCGGCAAATCGTTTTTGAAAACAGATTTTTTTGAAAGAAGTGCCAAACATGGACTGCTTTGCCAGATACAGAGTCGCCACCTAAATATTTATTTTGGGGGAATTTAGGAAACCCTGACTCATTGCCTAAGGCCACGTGTTCGTCATCACAAAAGTTGCCTCGGCTCGGGAACTTGGGTACGATTGGGGAAGTCACTTCGTGAGCACCCCCGCTCGCTCGATTGAAGATTGGCCTCTACTAACCATGATATCTAGTTTTGAAAACATTATGCGTTCTTATTCCGGTTATTAGCCTAGAATTACTATGTGATGCACACAGCATACAAGTATAGACTGGGTCGCCTGAATTGGAACGGAACATCTGATGTTTGTTTTGAAAATGGTTTGCTACTCGCAAGTAGGCTTAAAATGCAGATTTTGCCACCCTCGGGTGGGCTTAGAAAAGATGGTTTTGCCACTATCTAGTGGGCTTAAAACTCACGGTCAATGCATTGTTCCAATCCAAATAACCCAACCTTCACCACAGGCATTCAGGCAGTTATATCACATAAGCATATAGCCTCATGGTAAGCATGCTATCATGGCAGTCACTCACACACATGCAAGGATGCTAAAGCATAAAACTTACCGAGTACTCCAAGCCAAAACAAAAGCTATGTTAGAAATCCATGCATGATCCTAACTATACAGAGATGCCTAATGCAACACATGCAAAAATGTAACTATAGCAGGCTCGACTATTCTAAAGATGGCATGTGAAATGCTACAACTAACAAGTATTCAACTCGGAATTGAAATACAATGCAGTTAGTATGATGCGCCGAGCCCGGTGTGAATGAAACAGATGAATGAATGCAAACATGCTATTATACTGTATGCTAATTGAAACATGCCCTAATCTAACCATCATAAGCTGGTAAATAAAAGGGAGAAAGACGTGGGGTTGGAAGACATACATCACACGCACGCACACTTATTACAACATTGCCCTCGCGCAGAGGGTCCAAATAAATAATACAGTCCTGAATGAATAATACAGTCCAAATAAGTACAAAACCCTAATTAATTAACAAATTTAACTAGGAAAGTAGTAAACTAGCACGCAAATCTATGGACCGCCTCAGCTCTGTTCCAAATGATGAATGATGCATGCTTGAGCTGCCTTGCGCGGAAATCCATTGCGATGCCCCAATTAGCCTCTGTTTATAATTAAGCCCGGAATATTGCGCGAAGCCCCAAAAGACTGCCGGTTTCTGATTTGCTGTAGCAGAGAGCAAGAAAGGGGCATGGCAAAGTTTTTTCACATATGTATGCTTGCCTCGATCCTCGTGCCACCAATCACGCATCTCGATGCATGATGGCCGAGGAGTCGAATTGCACGACTCGATGTGAAACGAATGCACATATAAACACAACAAGGCCTAGACTCCATCATGGTTAATTCGGAGTGTCGGCAACCAGGAATTGAGACACGTTCCGTCACTTGGAGTAGGAAACGTCCCTCGTTTCCCGTGTTTGGGCTAACTCCTATCCCGAACACAATGCAATATGCATGACATGCATGAATGCGACTAACATACAACCTAGCATACGCAATGCTATGAAATGGCATACACAATGCTCGATGTAATATGGCATACACAATGCTCTAACATACAACCTAACATACATAACGCTATGGACTAAGATGGCATACACAATGCAATATGGGCTTAGGCCAATATGAGTGGACCTCAGCCACACCCACATTAGCGGCCATTAGATGAAAATGAGACACTCGAGATGCGTGCACACATGCACGCAAACCGAGGACCGATCCTAAGGCACAAATGCCACTCTAACAAGGCATGGCAAGGCATGAAATATGGCATACAAACATGCAATTTCCAGCACTGAAATGTGATGCAAAATGATCCCGAAACATGGAAACATGGCACCCGATGCATGAGATGAGCCCCGAAACTCAAAACTAGGCACATGTATTGACTTATAGCTATACAAAGCATGCATTATTTGACCATGAAGCACAAAGACAGAGCCAAGGCAGCCCCAAAACATGAACATTTCTAGTTCAAAGCATGACCAAAAGATGCTAGCATGATGGACTAAAATAGCATGCAACTTTGACTAGCAAACATGGGGTACATGGCATGTACATGAAGCAGGTGAGAACTCATCAAACCAGCAAAAATCAGTGAATAAAACATGCCAAAACATGCCCAAATAACCTCTAAAATGCAGCTAACACATGCACAAATGATGGGTTCTTTTAGAGGGCCATATAAGGGGTTATTAAGCACATACAAGATAGACACTTAGTATGGCAAAATTAACTCTAAAAAATCAAATATGATAGCCCTAAACCTCACCAAATTGGCCCTGAAATCAGTCAACAAAGCATGCAAAATAGGGCCTCTTTGGAAGGCCAAAAAGACCATCAAGCAAAATAAGGTGAGAGGGGGTCACCCCCCTCTGCTTTTGAGGCTCAAAACAGTGTGCTAGCCACTGAAAATCCACTGGATTTCAGTGGCTAGAAGGCCAAACAAAGCATGCAACAAAGGCTTAGTTGTAAGGCTCAAAATAAGAGGCAATCAAGCATACAAGGAAGCATATGACCTCAAACAAAAGAATGCCTTTAATCAAAAATCAAGAGGGCCTCAAAAAAAGACTTTTTCCAGTTTTTAACAAATCCCAAAAATGTTTACAAGTGAGGCTAAAACATGGTGCAAAAATAGCCCTAAAAGAGAGATAGAGGACAAGGGGCAGTATCTGGCCTCAAACAGCCAAGTGCCCTTCAACAAAGTTGAAGAGAGGCTCAAAAAAAGATACTTTACAGTTTATGGAAAATCTCGAATATGCTCACAAGCAAGGCTATAATATGATGCAAAAATGGCCCTAAAAGAGAGATAAAGGGCAAGGGGCAATAGATGGCCTCAAATAGCAAAGACCCCTTCAACAAAGTTGAAGAGGAGCTCAAAATAAGGTACATCAAAGTTTGGCTCAAAGCCCAGAAATGCTCACAAGCAAGGCCAATATATCATGCAAGATAAGGGCCAAAAGGAGGGATAAAGCACAAAGGGTGGGTAAAAGACCTCAAACAGAAAAAAGTTCTTGATCAAACATGAAGAAGAGCTCAAAATAGGACTATTTTCAGTTTAGGTCGAAGCCCAAAAATGTAAGCAAAAGGAGCTAAGATATAGAACAAAATAGTGCAAAAATGGGAAAAATAGGAGCTTACCCTTGTAGAGCCGACCTCCAGCAGCTTTTGGTCCAAGAAAATGAGCTTTCAACCTCTGCAAATGACCTCCAAGGGACTGGAATGGATGATGGAGGTGGTAGGCTATGGGTTGTAGTGCAAAATGGCCAAGAAACTAGGGTTTTGGAGTTTGGAATAGTGAAAATGGAGGGAGAAGGGGGTGAGCCTTGGCTGGTTTTTTCTAACCCTTAGAAATGAAGCTCAAGTGTTGGTTTTATAGTGGAGAGAGGCCAAGGGAAAAGAGGGGGAAAAACCAATTCAAATTTCCCCCCCAAAAGGGCAGACCCTCGGGCAGGGGTCTGGTGCAAAATAGCTGGCACAGCTGGAATGCACCAGGAGAGAGAAGTTTGGCCGGCCAGGTTCAAGAGGTTCAGGTGGCCGGCCGGCCACCTCCCCTGGCCGGCCGACCAAGTGCAAAAGGTTCAAGAAAAATTGTTGGCCGGCCACCCCAAAAAGGTGGCCTCCCAGGTGAGTGCAACACAGCTATGTGGAGAAAAACCAGAAAATGTAACCTAGGAGAGAGAAAAACCAACTTTTTAGAGGGGTTCAAAAGGGTCAAGGACAATTGTTGGCCGGCCTACCCATATTGGTGGCCTCCCAGGTGTGTACAACACAATGGTGTGGTGGAAAGTCTGAAAAACTGGCCTGGGAATGGGAAAAGTCAGTTTTCTAGTGAAGAAAACGGGCGATGAAGAGCGATGAAGGAATAAAGATGGTTTTCAGAACAATTGCTGGCCTCCCACCTTCCTACAACCTCTCTAATAATGAAAATAAGGTCTCCGCCAAAAATGAACCCAAACCGATGCAAAACGAAGGTTCAGGGGCCGAAACGCGCGGCCCGGGGGCCCGAAAACTGACTATTAAGCACCGGAGGTGGCGTTTGACCACGACGTTGGTCTCTCGAGCCACGGTGTCCCTCAAAAGGGAGGAAACAAGGTGTATGCCAAAAACTGGAGCAAACGGAGGTGGTTAAGCGGTCCCGAACCGAGGCAAACGACTGACGACTCCGAAAACCAGAAACCGGGCTCCAAACGGGAAAAATGGCCTACGACCACCAAAACGTAGCCTATGACCACTGAGAGATGGTCTACGAGACCTCTGCCTCCCCTCGGGAAGAGAAAACGGAGAAAACGGGACCCGGTTCGTAAACCGAGGCAAAGTACAAAAGATTCCGGAAGTCTGGAGGCAAGGCTCGCGGCCGAGATTCCGCAACTTCAGAATGAGCACAATATGCAACATCACCGAGCGCTCAGTTGGTGACGTCTGAGTCTTAAGGTCAGTCAAAAATGGGGTGTCTACAACATAATGTTTTCAAAACTTGATATCGTGGTTAGTAGAGGCCGATCTTTGATCGGGCGAGCGGGGGTACTCACGAAGTGACCTTCCCCAATCGTATCCAAGTTCCTGAGCTGAGGCAACTTTGGTGATGACGGACACGTGGCCTTAGGCAACGAGTTAGGGTTTCCTAAATTCCCCTAAAATAAATATTTAGGTGGCGACTCTGTATCTGGCAAAGCAGTCCATGTTTGGCACTTTTTCAAAAAAATATGTTTTCAAAAACAATTTGCCGGATTTGGACTCTTTGATGATTCATCGGTCTTGCATTGCACTCTGCGAGATTAGATACAGGACCGTGACATTGAGTCCTGAACTGTAATGAGCCCAATGAACAAAACGGGATTCCCTCCCGGGATGTTTGGGGACGTCTACACATCTCAAGTAGTATGAGTTGTTCGCTCTAAACTAGGATAGCAACATGACTCATCCCTCGTAGTATGGCTCGTCTCATACCTTGAACATGAAAGAGTAGAAAACTATTGTATGGAAAGCATTCAACAATCACAAAAAGCAGAATATTCGAAGAAATAATGGAAAGTTATATTAGAAAACTTCTTAAGAACCATACAATTGTTCAAACTTACATAAAAGAAAACTAAAAAGAAAACCTATTTACATGGCTAGGGTTTCATCAAAACCCTAGAAAAAAGAGTCTAGCCACTCATGGAGGAGTGAGAAGAAGTAGAGGGATAAGAAGCCACCATAGGAGACATTCTTCAAGCTTCAAGTTATTTTCCTCTAAACCCTAGCCTCTCTTTCCCTTTTGTCTGAAATCTTTTCGAACCTCTTTTCAGCCTCTTTTTTTTATTCCTAACAGAAAAGCCTTAAATTTCATGCACGCAACCCTAGGTGGGCCACTCAAGCTCTCATGTGGGCCGCATGTGCGGTGGAGCTTGGCCGCACGTGCGGTGAGGTGGTAAGCCGAGATTTTTCGCTCCTCACACGGAGAATCTGTTTTGGCGCCCTTTTTGCTTGAATTTGCGTGTTGCCTACCAAATTTGTACAAGTACACAAAACACATCATCTCCACCAAATAAAAATATTGAAAGACTAAAAATGTAACTTAAGTGGCCTCAATGTGGTATTTATTGGCCTACATCACATCTCCCAACTTACATTTTGCTAGTCCTTGAGCAAAACAAAAGAAATAAGAGAAGTAAAATAAAATAACTCTAAGCCACTTTCGTAGGGATCACGATTGCATTTAGCATATGCAACAAACTTTTAAACCATAAGGTTACCCCAAGTGGACGAGTATAGTCTCGTAAGGGTTTCCAGAAATGATACCTACAAACATTAACATATTCACATCTGCCTAACAACAATAAGTAATCACACTGCTCCAATTGTCAATTAACTTATATGCCAGCTACAATGTGATATTAAGACATGATGAGTCATTAAAGGCACAGTGGACAAGCATAAAGGAATCTATTGAGTAAAAACCACGATTCAGTTAATACAAAAGTTAAGTCCCCTGTACTTGTGAATGCTAGAAAACACATCATCAGTGTCCTTGGGCTTAATAACTCGAGCACTAGGTGTGAAGACACCTCTACAGGCTTAATAACTTGAGCTGAAAAGGCTACGAACCCGAACAAGTCTTTATTTATTTTTATTTTTTTCTTAACTGTGCAATGTCCCTTAAGTTTTTTTAATTAACTCATGTAGCAAATATTGGGCCAATGACTCCCAAACCAAACGGTTTTAGGGCACTAGGTGTAGAGACACCCCTACGGGCTTAATAACTCGAGTTAAAGAGGCTACGAATCCAAACAAGTTAAGTTTTGTTTTGTTTTGATTTGTTTGTTTTTGAGAATCAAGACTACTCATTTATTCTTTTTTGCAACACTAGCAATAATCAAGTCAAGTGTGTTTATGTGAATCAAGGCATACTTATGACAAGTATACTAATATCACAAAAACAAACGACTCTTCTAGTGCAAACATTACACGCGGGTATTTACCCAATAAACCCTTTTCATACAAGTCCACTATGCTCTCCAATTAACATATGCTTATATCACTACTATATTGGCACAAAGTGAACATCAAGTGAAGTAGTGCAATCAAGTGCAGCAAGTACAAACATGAATTGTTTTTATAAATACCCTCACCCCCCCAATTGGAATACAACATTGTCTTCAATGTAAGAAATTGTAAAGTAGATAGTAAAATGAGAGGGAGAGAGAGAGAGAGGATCTTACCAAACGGCGTAAGCGCACATCTAGCGAGGCAAGGACGAACCAAACACATACACACTGTTTTTATTTTTATTTTGACTGAAATGAAACAAAGAATAAAAATAGATATCACTGATTTGGATTCGGCGGTGGTGGAAAATACTGCTCAAATAAGGCATTAATCAGTGTCCGAGCCTCGAATGTCTCATCGTGAACCCTAACGCCAAGCTGATCAAACCGCTGTTGGCTCGACTCTTGGTATGTGTAAAAGTCAGATTGCAGAGATGCAACTGATTGCTGATACCCATCGAGTGCCTGTAGACACCCCATTTTTGACCGCCCTTAAGACTTGGACGCTGCTACTGATGGTTTATATGGTGGAGAAAGGTGTGCAGGGCAAAGTTTCAATTTCTTCCGCAAGAGGAGAGTCAAATCCTAACCTTACACCCCATTTTGGACCAAAGCTATTTTGAATGGTTTTTAGACCTTAAAACCCTCTCTTTCAAAACATTTTTGAAATAAAGTTCTTACGATGTCCCGACGCTCGCATTTTGTTAAATGTCGCGCCTTTTGGTAAACCGAGCAAGGACAAAGTGGAAATGAATAAAGGAGAGATGAAATCTTTGAAAAATCTTTCAAAACACCTTGTTTAGGGGTTTGGAGTTGAAGAAAATGGGAAAGGAGAGAAGAGAACTAGTTTGGGAGAAGTTCGGCATGACTCCGGGTAGGACCAAAACTGCGCGGCTTCACCAAAAGAGAGATATCTCTTAGCACAGTTGGAGTTTTGATGCAAGGCTTCCACCATTGGAAAGCTTACTTCCGGGGCTTCAATTTGCACACAAGAATGACCTGAAAAGGCATCCAGATGAAGGAGTTAGGCTTTCTTCAAGTCGGGGACTAAAGCTGATTTTTGATGCTGGCCTCTATGGAAGTGTGCCGGCCATTAATGGCCAATGCCTGCCCCATGCCGGCCAAAAATCGTAGGGTTCCGGCCAACAATGATAAGGTGCCGGCCATTGATGCCAGAAAGCAGATTTCAACAGATATTTCATCTCCAGCTGGCACAGCTGTCTTGGCAGAGATATTTTCGGCCAAACCTTTGCTTTTTGCTATATATGAGGCCATATATCATACATTGAAGGGGGTTAGAACATTTTGGAGACTTTGGGGAGCTTCTCTCACTAAAAAAATTGCCCTCCCTCTCTAGAATTCTCAGCTCCCTCTCTTTCTCTCTTTCTATTTTGTGCTTAGAGTGTTTAAAGTGAGTGTTCTTCCCATTTTTTGAGCTTATACCCTTGACCAAACTTGCTTATCTTGAAGAGGAGGATCTTTGAGGAGGGTTTGTGGCTCAAAAGGTTGGTTTTGGCTCACCAAACTTGCTGTTTTTGTACAGAGCTTCAAGGGTAAGCTCATACTTTTCTCAAGCTTGATTTCGTGCACTTGTATAGCTACCTTTGCATGCTTCTTTTGGCCTGTTTCTTAACTGTCAAAATCTCTATTTTTATGTGTTAAAAGTGGTGGATTGAAGTCCTTGTGAGTTAAGGGGTGTCCTCCCTTTGTTTGCTCCTTGTTTTGTGAGATTGTGATCCACCTTTGAGCTCTTTTAAGAAAACCTCTTTTGGGCCTAAAAACAACTTTTTTTTTCAGAGGTTTTTCAGTGATCAAAAACCAGTTTTGAGGTCTCAAATAGGAGGGGTTAGCCCCTCCTCCTTGTAGCTAGTTGTTATGCCTTGTTGGGCTTGTAAAGTAGCATCTTTTTGTGGCTGGTTTTAGCTTAAGCCAAGCATGTTTTAGGCTCTGTTTTGCCATGTTTCAGATCTGTTTTGGTCTGGTTGGGGGCTTGGTTGCTTGCTTCATACACTTGTAGTGTAATTTTGCCCCTTAGCCTAGCTTGTTTCATGCTTTAGCCTATCTTCCTAACATGTGCTAGCTTAACTTTGGCCTGCAATAGTCCATATTTTGCTGTGATTAAGCTATGTTTTAAGGTGTTAAGGTTGCTTGTGCATTGCTTTGGATGGTTGTGGTTTAAATGCTTAGAATGGCCTAAAGGAGAGCATGCTTTTCTAGTTTGTTTTGACTATTTTCCAGCATGTTTTAGGCCCTAAATTAACATGTAGAAATTCTGTTTTGGGCTAGATAAAACTCTCATGCATTGCATTACATGGTTGTAGTTCATGTGCTTCAAGAGTCCATTGTTTGGGCATGTCATTTGAGTTTGTTTTGGTGTATGATCATGGCATTTTCAGCATCAATATGGCATGTAGGGTGACTGTTTTGAGGTGTTTGAGACCTGCGAGCATTGTATCATATAGCTCTAGTTTATGTGCTTCATTGGACTCTTGCATGAACATGCTTAATCAGCTTGTTTTGGCCTTACTCCCTGGCACTTTGGCCACTGTTTTGGGATGGGCTGAGGTCTGTCCCTTTATGGTTTACGCCCACCAGTGCATATTTGACATGTTGCATTACATTGGTCGCATGCTTGCATCATATCACGTTCGCACGTTTGCATGTCATTTAGCCAGTCGTATTGTGTATCCTTGTTGCATACTTAGTGTGTTTGCGTCACATTAGCTTGGTTTGCACACTCGTATGCTTAGTTGCATTGCATTTGGCATACCTTGCATATTTGAGCCTCATATCGCATATTTAAGCTACATATAGCATACATGCATTGCATTGTTCGGATTAAGCATTAATCCGAGCACGAGGAACGAGGGCGTTTCATACTCCAAGTGATGGAACGTGTCTCAATTCTCGGTCGCCGAAGCTCTTGATGATTCATGATAGAGTTCTAGGCTTTACGTGTTGTATTTGTGTATTCATTCTCATATTGATTTGCACAAGTCGGATCCTTGGCCATCATGCATCGGGATGCGTGATTGATGGTCGTGGATTCGACTATGCCTCTCCCTTGATGTTTTGAGGTGATTTGGAGTGCCATGGTGCTTACATGTCCTTGGGAAACCCTCCATTTTCTCTATTTTGTGCTTCGTTGCAGTTTGGTGTCACGGCACACCAGTGGCCGGCAGCCTGCCACTGATGGCCGGCAGTGTGCCACCCTTGGCCGGCAGATCTCCCTCCATGGCCGGCAGGCCACTGGTGACTTCCCCTGCAGTGTTTTGGTAAGTTTCAGCAACAAGCACTAAAAGACACCCTGCGAACAGAGCCTCCAAAGAGCAACCGGAAGGCGTTTCGAGGCGAAGAACCGAAGCGAGCATGCATGCCTCCCTTCTTCAAACAGAGTTGGAATAGCACCATTTACTGCTTTCCCTACTTGCTTGTTGTCATTCATTAATCAGTTAATTAATTTGTTAATTCATTAAGTTGTGTAATAATTAGTTGTAGCTAGTTATTCATTTGGTTCTGTAATAATTAATTAGCTTGTGAGTTAGTTAATTAGGTGGCCTGTATTATTCTTTCGGACCCTCTGAGCGAGGGCACAACTGTAATAAGTGTGCGTGCGTGTGTGCATGTCTTCCAACCCCATTTTCTTTCTCCCTTTTATTTAACTGCTTATAATGGTTAGATTTAAGGCATATTTCAATTAGCATACCTTATGCTATGCATGCCTGCATTCATTCATCTGTCTTGCATGCACCGGGCTCGGCGCATCATGCTAACTGTATAAGTATTCCAAATCTAAGTTGAATACGTGTTACTTGTCACGTTCCACATACCATCCTAGGATTAGCCGAGCCTATTCTAGATTGCATTTTGTATGCGATGCATTAGGCACTTAACATGGACTTGGATCATGCATGATTGCTAACAAGTTTTCTGTTTTGGCTTGGAATATAATGTAAGTTAAAAGATATATTGAGAGAGTGATTGCAAGAGATAATATGGTAGAGTGATTGAAAGGGATAATACACTTTGTATTTCAATATATCTGAGAACCAAGCAGAGACTCCATTATATAGGAGTGTGATTACAAACATTATGATGATACATTGTAATATAATAAGGAAAGCAACCGAAAGCATAAGTAAAAGAAGCCGAAAGCAAAAGCAAAGGAATCCAATCCTATCATCTGAGCTAGCAGCTGAATAGATTAATATATAACATATGATATTTATATTAACTATATATTAATATATTAACAGCATACAGCTGGTATTATTTATCAATAGCTTGATATCCAACACTCCCCCTCAAGCTACGTTGTAGATGTTAATCATTCCCAATTTTTCCGTCAGATCTTCGAAGTTTACTCGAGCAAGAGCTTTTGTGAGAATGTCAGCCTTTTGACAGTTTGTTGGAGTGTAGTTGACTTGAAAAACTCCTTCTTTAATCTTTTCCTTGATAAAGTGTCGATCTATCTCCACGTGTTTAGTTCGATCATGATGAACCGGATTCTTAGCTATACTGATGGCGGCTTGGTTGTCGCAGTATAAAACCATGGGATGCTCAGATGGAACCCGTAATTCTTCTAACAGCCTGTTCAACCAGATTCCCTCACAGATACCTAGTGCCATAGCACGAAATTCTGCCTCAGCACTACTACGGGCTACCACTGACTGTTTCTTGCTTCGCCATGTAACCGCGTTCCCCCAAACAAACGAACAATAGCCAGAAGTTGATCTTCGATCAGTCACTGAACCTGCCCAATCTGCATCTGAAAAAATCTCAATTTTTCTATTTGTTGTTCTTTGGAAGAAGAGACCCTTTCCCGGTGTCCTTTTTAGGTACCTTAATATTCTGGTCACAGCAGTCATGTGTTTTTCGGTTGGATTATTCATGAATTGACTGACCACACTAACAGAGAAGCCGATGTCTGGCCTTGTATGAGAAAGATAAATGAGTTTTCCCACAAGACGTTGATATCTCCCTTTATCACTTGGTGCACTACCGTCACTTTCTTCCAGTTTGATAGTTGTGTCCATAGGTGTTTCTGCCGGCTTGCATCCTAGCATCCCTGTTTCATTCAGTAAGTCTAGAACGTATTTACGTTGTGAGACTGCTATACCTTTCTTTGACCTAGCAATCTCCATTCCAAGAAAGTACTTAAGGTTTCCAAGATCTTTAATCTCAAATTCCTTTGTTAGGAATTTTTTAAGTAAGCCAATTTCCTCTTCATGATCACCTGTTAAAATTATGTCATCCACATAAACAATGATAATTGCCAATTTCCCTCCTAGGGAGTGCTTCACAAATAATGTATGATCGGATTGACATTGAACAAAACCGTACCCTTTCACTGCCTTAGTGAACCGTTCAAACCAGGCCCTGGGAGATTGTTTGAGACCATACAAGGATTTTCGGAGTCTGCAAACTTTGTTGAAATTTGATGTCGTCTCAAGTCCAGCAGGAATGTCCATGTAAACTTCTTCCTCTAAGTCACCATTGAGGAAGGCATTTTTCACATCAAGTTGGTGAAGTGACCAATCGAGATTAGCTGCCAAGGATAAAAGTACACGAACAGTGTTGAGCTTGGCAACTGGAGCAAAGGTTTCTGATAGTCAATGCCATAGGATTGGGAGAATCCTTTGGCGACCAACCGAGCTTTATAACGTTCTACATTACCATCTGCCTTGTGCTTTACTGTGAAAATCCACTTACACCCAACTGGTTTCTTACCTGTTGGAAGATCAGTAATTGCCCAAGTACCATTCTTTTCCAGAGCCCGAACTTCCTCATTGACTGCCGCCTTCCACTTCGGATACTTGAAAGCTTCCTGAATATTCCGAGGAATGGGTATCTCCGTGATGCTAGAAGTGAAGGCACGAAACGAAGGTGATAGCTTATCATAAGAAATAAAGTTCCCAATGGGATGCTGAGTACATGATCTAACTCCTTTTCTCCAAGCTATGGGCATATTAAGAATACTATTTTCTAACTCAGAATTATCAGTACTATCTGTGGGAGGAATATTGTCACCTGGAATGTTGCTTGGATTAGAACCCGGTTCAGCCTCATGGGATTGTTGAGAAAGTGCTCCTTCCTCCGTTTCCTCTTGGATGTGCTCATTATCCCGCAAGTCAACAATGAACTCGGAATTGTCGGCAGGTAAAGATTGATTAAATGACTCAGGAGGTGTGGGATTTTTGGTGGTGAGGGATGGCTCACTAAATGACTCAAGGGTCCAAAATTGATATTCCTGGGTTGGAGTCTCCCCCTGAATATCGATTTTAGGGTAGTAAGACTGGGTTTCAAAAAATGTGACATCCATGGAATTGTAGAATTTCCTTGTGACCGGAGAGTAACACTTATACCCTTTTTGATGTGACGAATACCCAATGAAGATACACTTGAGC
>JAPPVO010000010.1:21035138-21057638 GCA_030407325.1 Camellia japonica | reverse complement strand
ATTATATAGGAGTGTGATTACAAACATTATGATGATACATTGTAATATAATAAGGAAAGCAACCGAAAGCATAAGTAAAAGAAGCCGAAAGCAAAAGCAAAGGAATCCAATCCTATCATCTGAGCTAGCAGTTGAATATATTAATATATAACATATGATATTTATATTAACTATATATTAATATATTAACAGCATACAGCTGGTATTATTTATCAATAGCTTGATATCCAACATAAGTATTTATGCTTTAGCATCTCACATGAGTGTGAATGTTAACATGACAGCATGCTTACCATGTAGCTATATGCTTATGTGATAAACTGCCTGAATGCCTGTCGGTGAAGGTTGGATTACTTGAATTCGGATAATTCATTGAAATCCGTATTTTAGCCTACTTGCGAGTAGCAAATTTCAAAACATTTCCAAGCAAACGGATATGCAATGCTTTGTTCCAAATTAGGCGATCTAGTCTATACTTGTTTTGCTGTGCGCATCACGTAGTAAATCTAGGCTAATAACCGAAATAAGAGCACATAATGTTTTCAAAACTAGATATCATGGTTAGTAGAGGCCGATCTTTGATCAGGCGAGTGGGGGTGCTCACGAAGTGACCTTCTCCAATCGTACCCAAGTTCCCGAGCCGAGGCAACTTTGGTGATGACGGACACGTGGCCTTAGGCAACGAGTCAGGGTTTTCTAAATTTCCCCAAAATAAAATATTTAGGTGGTGACTCTGTATCTGGCAAAGCAGTCCATGTTTGGCACTTCTTTCAAAAAAATCTGTTTCCAAAAACGATTTGCCGGATTTGGACTCTTTGACGATTCATCGGTCTTGCATTGCACTCTGCGAGATTAGATACAGGACCGTGACATTGAGTCCTGAACTATAGTGAGCCCAAATGAACAAAAAGGGATTTCCCTCCTGGGACGTTCGGGGACGTCTACAGTTTCTGGCGACTCCGCTGGGGACTTAGAGAACTTGACTCGAACTCATGATATCTTGTTTTGTTCACACTTATGTGTTTCTTTGCATTGCATGTGCATTGGTGCGCCTAGGACACCGTGTTTACCGTATGCTATTCCTGAACGGTTTGTTGGAGGCTCGCTTTGAGAAGCGTGCCATAAGGCTGACCGGTTGCGGGCTCTGCCACGACGGGAACACAAACCCCGGTTTTACCGGGGCACCCTTTTGACCATTCGACCTAGTGCATATTCGGAATCCATAGTGACCATTCCAAACTAGGATAGGTTACTTACCCGATTGTAGGTTGTTTGAAACCGCTGTGTGCGTAGTGAAACTCTAGTTCTTGACGAAACTAAGACAGGGAAACCCTACCCCAACATAGGGGTGTTTTGGCTCTCACTTGCTTGATATGTGCTCTTAGAGTTGGCCTCTACAGGAATGCATGTATCCGTTTGCAAGTCTGAGTATCAGGCCTGCGGGCATCAATATGTGGGGAATTAGTTTGACCTGAGGGTATCAGTTTACAGGCAGAATCTTGGACAGAATTCAGTAGAGAGCACAGTTATTCGGCTGCTCATATCTGTTTTGGTGAAATCAGGCTGAGATGCTGCGTGTTTTCTCTTTTGCTAGGGTAGTCTTGGAACCGTAGCTTCAGAAGGCTCCAATATCCCCCGAGGTTCATCGGACTTGTGCTGATAGACTTTGTCAGGTCAGAGATTCAGTTCAAGGGAAATCAGTGTTCCTTTGCCAGAGGCAGGGTAAAAGGGCCAATCAAGCACAGATCACCAGTTCAGCAGTTACCAGATCAGTGGCCCTTATCCACCCCACCAGTGAACAGTCAGGCTGAGGCCTCAGTTTTTATCACAGAGATAGATATACCAGTCAGTCAGCCGGAACAGCAGAACATGGCAGGGATGGAAGAAATGATGCGTCAACTCCAAGAAAGTATGAAACTCATGCAGCAAGACGCTGCCCGCCAGACGGAATTTGCCAAACAGCAGGCTGCGATTATGGCCCAACAGGCTGAGCTAATCACCAGGTTGCAACAGCAAAACGGAGCATCTGCTTCGCATCAAGCTCCTCCCCCACCAGGAGCTCCAGCACCTGGGGAGACACCAAATGTCCAGGAAGGTACGGACATTCCGACGGGGCCGGCCCCGCCCACAATCTTACCCTAGCTGTCTAAAGTGCCAATCAACCTGCCGGACTCTCCCTTTGAGTTCGAGATAGACCATACAGCGTTGAAGTTGAGCAAGCTTGAAAATATGTTCAAGAAATCTCAGGGAGTAAAGTCCATCCCGGACATCAAGGATGGGTATACCGATGCAGCTGTGACGCTGCCGGACAGATTCAAAATGCCGCATATCGATCGCTTTGACGGCTCTGGAGACCCAAGGGTGCACCTCCACCTGTTTTCTGATATCTTGAGGCCAATGGGTTTGACCACAGCTCAGAAGTTGTCTCTCTTTGGCCGAACCATGTATGGGATAGCTGCAATCTGGTATGCGAAATTGGAGGACTCTGTGAAACGGAACTGGGAAGAGCTGGCTGAGGCCTTTATTGCTCAATACTCCTACAACACACAAATCGAGGTCACAGCTCGTGATCTCGAAGTCACCCGCCAAGAACCAAAGGAGGGTTTCTCAGAGTTCGTGACGAGATGGAGAGCAAAGGCCTCAATGATGACCACTAGGCCCACTGACAAAGATCAGATTCGGATGATTGTGCGCAATCTCCAGCCCAAGCTTATGCAGAAAATAATTGTTCTCCCCTTCCCTACCTTTTCAGATCTGCATGAGATGGGGGTGCAAATCGAGGACGCTATGAGGCAGGGCCTCATTGACCAGGAGAAGGAGCAGCCCAGGAGGGCGTTTTCCCGCAGTTCGAATGCGACCACCAGTGGTGATGCAGCTGCGAGATCTTCTGAAGTGGGCATGGTCACCACCACTGCATCAAAAACAGCTACCCCATTCACCGGTGCGTCCGGAAGTAGCTCACAAAAAACCAAATACCCACCTCGAGTCAAGAGGGTTTTCACTCCACTTCATATGCCTTTGTCAAAGGCTCTAGAGGTCTTACTTCAGAAAGGACATCTGAAACCGTTGGAACAACGGCCCCTACCCGATCCTATCCCTGCAAAGCATGACCAGACTAAATACTGTGCCTACCATCAACAAACCGGTCATGACACCGACAGTTGCTTTCGTCTGCGCCATGATGTACAAGATTTGTTTGACAACGGGGTCATTGTTGCACCAGGTCCTGCAAAGTCTATCGGCACTTGATCAGTGAACTTGTGGGGGATAATGTGATGTGATCGGGGGATGAACCACCTGCGGGCGGCGCTCAATTAACTCCAGATATGGCGTATGGCACGCACTGTTTTGAGCATTTGTGAATGCTGGTTTTTGTGCTTTCTGATTCGGGTATTGAGTCAGTTTTTATTATGTCGTCTAGAGTCTGTCCCGTTATATAGAGTCAGTCTTTTCATACTGAGTTAGTTGGGTCTGTGTTGTTGTATCGAGTTAGTCCTGTTTTGTTAAATTCAGGTGATTTTCGGGGGTGTTACCTCGGACATCACTTGGTTGTTTTGTGTTTATCTTTTCGTTTTCTTTTGAGTCTGTTTCTACCGGGGAGCCAGTTACACCAGAAGATCTAATTGAAACAGCTGTGGTTTTCATGCTTTTGTGCTTGTTTCTGCTTTGAGCCTGTTGTGCCAGCAAACTTGAATGAAATGGCAGTGCTTTTCACCTGCTCTTTTGTTCCTTGAATTCATTACATCGACCTAAGTTTTTTTCAAAAAACTCTTTTTGAACACTGTGGTAAAAACAAAGAGGAATGAATTCCTCGGGATTTGCAAAAATTTGATCAAATGAGAGAAAGAGAGGCATGCTGAGCCCTTAACGAATGAGATCATGCTTGTTAGTGTGAGTACTGGGAAGGATCCTGGCTTGATCCAGATTGGTTCCGCACTGTCTTCAGCACGAGCGATTTGTCGCTTTCTTAAAAGATTTCAAAAAATGTTTTTGTGCGGTCCTGCGAAGACCTGTGTGGAATCGCTCTTGAGATTGTGCAGCCTAGGATCGCTCTCAGCCTCAAGACTCAACCCCTCACTTTCAAACCTTGAACTGGGATTCAGAATGTTCAACAGCCAACCGCAATGTGAGGCTTGTATGGCCAGATCAGAAGCACCCCTCGAACTAGGGGCAGAAGACGTCAGATAATGCACTCGAAGAGTCAAAGATGAAGGTTGGCAAAAATGCCAAATCCCAGAAGGGAGGAAAGAAGAAAGTATTGCTGAAGGACAGCCGAGTTCCTATCCACAACACTAGGGGCAAATTCAGCCCCCATTGGATGGACTTCTACATCGTCAGCAAACAACAGCCATTCTCCTGGATTCAGATGACTTCAGGATCTCAAAACCATTTGACATGGACAAAGCTACACTTTTACCCTTGAGAGGCTCGCTGGGCCGAAAACCCGGAAGGGCGACCCAGGCAAAAGTTAGAGCAAGAAAAAAAAAGAAAAAGAACAAAAAAAAGAAAAGTGCAAAGAATGAAATGCAAAAAAAGAAGAAAAAAATGAAGAAAATGAAAAGAAAAAATGAAAGAGGAAAAGAAATGAAAAGAATCGAAAAGAAAAGAAAAACAGAGCTTGCAAGGTTGAAAACCCAGAAAGGGCAGCCTTGGCAAAAGTTAGAGCATAAAAGGAGAGGTTAAATACTCGAGTGTACCTTGACCCCGAATTACGTAAGGCTTGATTCCCATCTTTGGGATACGTAGGCAACTTCATTCTGAAGTCCAGCCGTAAAACACTTCAAATTGATTATGTCCATGTAATGGTTTTGATCATCTTTGCCTTCTCTGTATCCAAGGGTTTGGTTGTGTTCGTCACTCTGAGGACTGACTACAATGCACTGTGGTGCCATTCAAACAAGGGGCAACTTTCCGTTACCATTCAATGCGCTGCGGTGCCATTCAAACAAGGGGCAACTTTCCGTTGCCATGCAGTGTCCTTCAGACAAGGGGCAGTGTTCCTTCTGATCTGAAGTTGTGCATCTCAAGAGTAAGTTCTGTGCTCGCTGAGCAGTGGCTGTTTGCCAAAATGGTTTTTGAGAATTTTTACTAAGGTTGACTAATTTTCTCGAAAATTATCCCATTTTTCCAAAACTGGACCATTTCTTAGACCCAAAAAAGGAAAATTTTCTGTGCTCATAGCCTAACTTGCATGATTTTAAATCAGAAAGTTGAACAATCATGTTAATCTAGCTCTCATGTTGGTCAAAACTGTTTTAGTAGAAAGCAAAAACAAAAAATGGTCAAAATGATGAACTAAGGGCACAGTTGAGTCAGGCTTCCTGTCTTTTCCCCGTCGTCAATGCATTTGCTAGAAAGGGCACCGTATTCACCAGAAAGGGCACAACTGAAGCTAACAGCAAAATGTTGACAGCTCTCTCATCCTCCAAGCAACGAGGTATCAAGCCAAGTGCGAAGCACGAATTGGAATGGACTAAGATATTCCACTTCCTTGTTTGGACACATCTGATCATGTCCAAATTCCCCAGCAGAGCATCGTCAACCGATGTCAGCTACAAATTTGCTACACACCTAGTTGTAGCACAACCCCACTGTGAGAAAGTTCACTGTTGTGAGCAGAAGAAAGGGAATCTAGCAGAATGCTAGGGGCATGAGCCTGCAACTTCCTGTTCATCCATCAACCACCCAGGGGAGGGATGAAAAATGAGAGATTGAAGAATAGAGAGATGTGCGATGAGAGAAAAAGTGAGAAAAGGGCTTTTTAAGAAAAATAGAGATTGAGTGCCAGAGTGATGTGAGAATCACAAATGAGAAAGGGTGGGAAACAATACCCGGAGAAACTGGCTCCTCGTGCACCGAGAGGTCTCTTGCCTTTGTAACACATCCGAGTGTTGTATTTATGTCTTTGTTTGTCTCGATTCTTGTTTTGAGTCGTTTTGAGTGTCAACAGATGTGTTTAGGTTATTTTATCTTTTGCTTTCCGTTGTTGAGTCGTTTTTGCTATGAGCAATCGTAGGCTCAATACCCGATCGAGAACTCATCTCTCAATTTCAAAAAAATAAAATCGTTTTGCGCTCCGGGTGCCGTGCCGTTCTCCACATCTGTGCAAAACAAGATTTGTTCTTTCGTAAAACCGCAGGGTTCAACCCAAGTCATGTCAGAACAGTAAAACCAGGACCTATTTGAAGCTATATGGTTCCGGACTGCAAAGCAAAAGCAAAAGAGGAAAATGTCGGGTATCTGAGTTTGTTCCAACTTCAGTAAGTTCCGAGATTACATTCTGTATGTACCTCTTCAAGTCTTGTCAATGTTCCGAAGTATGAGTGTGTCTCTACCTCAAGCTCAAGTTCAAGTCTGCTTCAAGCCAGAATGGCGATCAGAAGTGCTCTCCTCGAGTATCGTTCGTGCCAGGGACATCTTGGCCGTGTTTGCAATGAGTTCCTAGGAGACCAACTGCGACGGTGGAAACTAGAGTTCGAATGGCTGATGCCTAGAACGCAAAGGTTCAGGATTTCCGAGACTAAAGTCTGGTTTAAATACCCAGAGGCGTGTCCTCGACTTGAAATCTGTATGGAAGCCCCATAGGTTGAGATAGCGTGTATGCACCTCAATTCTGGATACTGAACCAACCTAGTCTGTCACCCCGTTGGAGAATAGGGAAAGTTGTGAATATGATCAGGAAGAAAGGCAGCGTCCAAAGTGTTCTAACGTAAAGAACCCCTGTCAGTATTTCAGAGCCTTGTACTGTAAGTTGAAGGTAAGTGTTCGAAGAGCACAAGGGAAGATCCCCATCAGAGTAGAGCGGTTCATCGCCACTCACCCCATAAGGTGCTTTCTAAAGCGCCGCTATGCTTGTTTATTGCGTTCCTTAAACATCATGCATTATATTGCATTGTACCTATCAAGTTTCTCTCTCATTCATGCACGATATTGTATGTACGGTTCATTCAAAGAAGTTCCGTTTAAAATCATTCACTTAGTGTATCAATCACACTTTCTCCATTCAGTTAGTGTATCAATCATACTTCATTTATTTAGTGTATCAATCACACCTCATTCACCCTTAGTGTATCAATCACACTTTCTCATTTAGTTAGTGTATCAATCACACTTCATTTATTCAGTGTATCAATTACACTCTCATTTATTTAGTGTATCAATCACACTTCATTCATTCAGTGTATCAATTACACTCTCATTTATTTAGTGTATCAATCACACTTCACTCATTTAGTGTATCAATCACACTTCATTCATTTTGTGTATCTATTACACACATTCTCATTTTGTGTATCTATCACGCACATAGTCACTTTCCTGTATCTATCACACACAATTCTCATTTTCTGTATCTATCACACATGTTCTCATTTTCTGTATCTATCACACACATCCTCATTTTGTGTATCTATCATGCATATATTCACTTCATTATCTTTTGTGTATCCATCACACCTGTTCACTAAGTGCATCTATCACACTTCGTGTTCACATTTAGTATATCAATCATACTCTGTTCACTAAGTGCATCTATCACACTTCGTGTTCACATTTAGTATATCAATCATACTCTGTTCACTAGTGCATCTATCACACTTCGTGTTCACATTTAGTATATCAATCATACTTTGTTCACTAAGTGCATCTATCACACTTTGTGTTCACCTTTAGTGTATCCATCACACTTGTTCACTAAGTGCATCTATCACACTTTGTGTTCACATTTAGTATATCAATCATATCTTGTTCACTACGTGCATCTATCACACTTTGTGTTCACCTTTAGTGTATCCATCACACTTGTTCACTAAGTGCATCTATCACACTTTGTGTTCACCTTTAGTGTATCCATCACACTTGTTCACTAAGTGCATCTATCACACTTCGTGTTCACCTATTATGTATCCATCACACTTGTTCACTTAGTGCATCTATCACACTTTGTGTTTGCCTTTTGTGTATCCATCACACTTTGCTCACTTCACCCTTTGTGTATCAATCACACTTTGTTCATATAGTGTATCTATCACACACTCGCTTTGTATCTATCACCCTATGCCTGCTTTGTGTATCAATCACACGCTCGCTTTGTGTATCAATCACACACGTTCGCTTTGTGTATCAATCACACACGTTCGCTTTGTGTATCAATCACACACTCTCGCTTTGTGTATCTATCACACATTCACTTTGTGTATCCATCACACACATTCGCTTCATGTATCTGTTACACATGCACACTGTATTCGCAGTGAGAATTGCAATAATTCTCTTACATCCTTTCTGCATTGTAATGTCGCTTGGTTTCTACTTGCTTAAAAATGTTGCATTGTTATGCTTCGTTACAGATTTCTTTGCATGATCATAAGTTATGTTCAGCATTGTGCATATCATTTGCATCTTGCCCCTGCCCGCGGGCGCATTTCTTTATCATCTTGCTTGTTTGTCTAAGTCTCCAGCCTTGTCAAAAATGGGTCGTCTCTGGGCTTTGACATTCACTCCCGTCACTTTGTGACTTCCGAGTTATGTCAAAGAGGGGCAACTGTAGACACCCCATTTTTAACTGCCCTTAAGACTTGGACGCTGCTACTGATGGTTTACATGGTGGAGAAAGGTGTGCAGGGCAAAGTTTCAATTTCTTCGGCAAGAGGAGAGTCAAATCCTAACCTTACACCCCATTTTGGACCAAAGCTATTTTGAATGGTTTTTAGACCTTAAAACCCTCTCTTTCAAAATATTTTTGAAATAAAGTTCTTACGATGTCCCGACGCTCGCATTTTGTTAAATGTCGCACCTTTTGGTAAACCGAGCAAGGACAAAGTGGAAATGAATGAAGGAGAGATGAAATCTTTGAAAAATCTTTCAAAACACCTTGTTTAGGGGTTTGGAGTTGAAGAAAATGGGAAAGGAGAGAAGAGAACTAGTTTGGGAGAAGTTCGGCATGACTCCGGGTAGGACCAAAACTGTGCGGCTTCACCAAAAGAGGGATATCTCTTAGCACAGTTGGAGTTTTGCTGAAAGGCTGCCACCATTGGAAAGCTTACTTCCGGGGCTTCAATTTGCATACAAGAATGACCTGAAAAGGCATCCAGATGAAAGAGTTAGGCTTTCTTCAAGTTGGGGACTAAAGCTGATTTTTGATGCTGGCCTCTATGAAAGTGTGCCGGCCATTAATGGCCAATGCCTGCCCCATGCCGGCCAAAAATGGTAGGGCACCGGCCAACAATGATAAGGTGCCAGCCATTGATGCCAGAAAGAAGATTTCAACAGATATTTCATCTCCAGCTGGCACAGCTGTCTTGGCTGAGATATTTTCGGCCAAACCTTTGCTTTTTGCTATATATGAGGCCATATATCATACATTGAAGGGGGTTAGAACATTTTGGAGACTTTGGGGAGCTTCTCTCACTAAAAAAATTGCCCTCCCTCTATAGAATTCTCAGCTCCCTCTCTCTCTCTCTTCCTATTTTGTGCTTAGAGTGTTTAAAGTGCATGTTCTTCCCATTTTTTGAGCTTATACCCTTGACCGAACTTGCTTATCTTGAAGAGGAGGATCTTTGAGGAGGGTTTGTGGCTCAAAAGGTTGGTTTTGGCTCACCAAACTTGCTGTTTTTGTGCAGAGCTTCATGGGTAAGCTCCTACTTTTCTCAAGCTTGATTTTGTGCACTTGTATAGCTACCTTTGCATGCTTCTTTTGTCCTGGTTTTTAACTGTCAAAATCTCTGTTTTTATGTGTTAAAAGTGGTGGATTGAAGTCCTTGTGAGTTAAGAGGTGTCCTCCCTTTGTTTGCTCCTTGTTTTGTGAGATTGTGTTCCACCTTTGAGCTCTTTTAAGCAAACCTCTTTTGGGCCTAAAAACAACTTTTTTTTCAGAGGTTTTTCAGTGATCAAAAACCAGTTTTGAGGTCTCAAATAGGAGGGGTTAGCCCCTCCTCCTTGTAGCTAGTTGTTATGCCTTGTTGGGCTTGTAAAGTAGCATCTTTTTGTGGCTGGTTTTAGCTTAAGCCAAGCATGTTTTAGGCTCTGTTTTGCCATGTTTCAGATCTGTTTTGGTCTGGTTGGGGGCTTGGTTGCTTGCTTCATACACTTGTAGTGTAATTTTGCCCCTTAGTCTAGCTTGTTTCATGCTTTAGCCTATCTTCCTAACATGTGCTAGCTTAACTTTGGCCTGCAATAGTCCATATTTTGCTGTGATTAAGCTATGTTTTAAGGTGTTAAGGTTGCTTGTGCATTGCTTTGGATGGTTGTGGTTTAAATGCTTAGAATGGCCTAAAGGAGAGCATGCTTTTCTAGTTTGTTTTGACTATTTTCCAGCATGTTTTAGGCCCTAAATTAACATGTAGAAATTCTGTTTTGGGCTAGATAAAACTCTCATGCATTGCATTACATGGTTGTAGTTCATGTGCTTCAAGAGTCCATTGTTTGGGCATGTCATTTGAGTTTGTTTTGGTGTATGATCATGGCATTTTCAGCATCAATATGGCATGTAGGGTGACTGTTTTGAGGTGTTTGAGACCTGCGAGCATTGTATCATATAGCTCTAGTTTATGTGCTTCATTGGACTCTTGCATGAACATGCTTAATCAGCTTGTTTTGGCCTTACTCCCTGGCACTTTGGCCACTGTTTTGGGATGGGCTGAGGTCTGCCCCTTTATGGTTTAAGCCCACCAGTGCATATTTGACATGTTGCATTACATTGGTCGCATGCTTGCATCATATCACGTTCGCACGTTTGCATGTCATTTAGCCAGTCGTATTGTGTATCCTTGTTGCATACTTAGTGTGTTTGCGTCACATTAGCTTGGTTTGCACACTCGTATGCTTAGTTGCATTGCATTTGGCATACCTTGCATATTTGAGCCTCATATCGCATATTTAAGCTACATATAGCATACATGCATTGCATTGTTCGGATTAAGCATTAATCCGAGCACGAGGAACGAGGGGCGTTTCATACTCCAAGTGATGGAACGTGTCTCAATTCTCGGTCGCCGAAGCTCTTGATGATTCATGATAGAGTTCTAGGCTTTACGTGTTGTATTTGTGCATTCATTCTCATATTGATTTGCACAAGTCGGATCCTTGGCCATCATGCATCGGGATGCGTGATTGATGGTCGTGGATCCGACTATGCCTCTCCCTTGATGTTTTGAGGTGATTTGGAGTGCCATGGTGCGTACATGTCCTTGGGAAACCCTCCATTTTCTCTATTTTGTGCTTCGTTGCAGTTTGGTGTCACAGCACACCAGTGGCCGGCAGCTTGCCACTGATGGCCGGCAATGGACCATCCTTGGCCGGCAGATCTCCCTCCATGGCCGGCAGGCCATTGGTGACTTCCCCTGCAGTGTTTTTGTAAGTTTCAGTAACAAGCACTGAAAGACACCCTGCAAACAGAGCCTCCAAAGAGCAACCGGAAGGCGTTTCGAGGCGAAGAACCGAAGCGAGCATGCATGCCTCCCTTCTTCAAACAGAGCTGGAATAGCACCGTTTACTGCTTTCCCTACTTGCTTGTTGTCATTTATTAATCAGTTAATTAATTTGTTAATTAATTAAGTTGTGTAATAATTAGTTGTAGCTAGTTATTCATTTGGTTCTGTAATAATTAATTAGCTTATGAGTTAGTTAATTAGGTGGCCTGTATTATTCTTTCGGACCCTCTGAGCGAGGGCACAATTGTAATAAGTGTGCGTGCGTGTGTGCATGTCTTCCAACCCCATTTTCTTTCTCCCTTTTATTTAACTACTTATAATGGTTAGATTTAAGACATATTTCAATTAGCATACCTTATGCTATGCATGCGTGCATTCATTCATCTGTCTTGCATGCACCGAGCTCGGCGCATCATGCTAACTGCATAAGTATTCCAAATCTAAGTTGAATACGTGTTACTTGTCACGTTCCACATACCATCCTAGGATTAGCCGAGCCTATTCTAGATTGCATTTTGTATGCGATGCATTAGGCACTTAACATGGACTTGGATCATGCATGATTGCTAACAAGTTTTCTGTTTTGGCTTGGAATATAATGTAAGTATTTATGCTTTAGCATCTCACATGAGTGTGAATGTTAACATGACAGCATGCTTACCATGTGGTTATATGCTTATGTGATAAACTGCCTGAATGCCTGTCGGTGAAGGTTGGATTGCTTGAATTGGGATAATTCATTGAAATTCGTATTTTAGCCTACTTGCGAGTGGCAAATTTCAAAACATTTCCAAACAAACGGATATGCAATGTTTTGTTCCAAATTAGGCGATCTAGTCTATACTTGTTATGCTGTGCGCATCACGTAGTAAATCTAGGCTAATAACCGGAATAAGAGCACATAATGTTTTCAAAACTAGATATCATGGTTAGTAGAGGCCGATCTTTGATCGGGCGAGCGGGGGTGCTCACGAAGTGACCTTCCCCAATCGTACCCAAGTTCCCGAGCTGAGGCAACTTTGGTGATGACGGACACGTGGCCTTAGGCAACGAGTCAGGGTTTCCTAAATTCCCCCAAAATAAAATATTTAGGTGGCGACTCTGTATCTGGCAAAGCAGTCCATGTTTGGCACTTCTTTCAAAAAAATCTGTTTCCAAAAACGATTTGCCGGATTTGGACTCTTTGACGATTCATCGGTCTTGCATTGCACTCTGCGAGATTAGATACAGAACCGTGACATTGAGTCCTGAACTGTAGTGAGCCCAAATGAACAAAAAGGGATTTCCCTTCTGGGACGTTCGGGGACGTCTACAGCGCCGTAAGCGAGTTATCCTGATATACCTGATAGTTTGCCCGGAGATCAACCACAGATTGCTGAATAGCGGCTTGATTATCCAAAAGAGTCTGATATTGCGCCCATGTCATACGGAATGACGGTGGTGCTGGCACTAGCGCGGCGACGGGCTTTACTGGAACATCATTAGGATTGGCCGGGGCATCGGAGAGGAGTAGTGGAGGTAGCAGACGAGCAGTGGTTTGGCGCCATTGGGTTTTATCATAAAGCATTAGCGGCGGAAGCTGAATCTCATTGGGTTCAAGTGGGTATGTCCTTTAGACTATTATGAGTGTTGTGATGAGGTTGGTGAAAGGGAAAACCCATGTAGAACCGCCTCAACTTGACTTCATTAAGGATACGGGCCATCTGGTTGAAGCCAAAACCCGAAGTCAAATCAGTGTAATACACGGAGGAAGTCCCCTTGCCGCTCTTCCTTGTGGCCTAGAGCAATGACATTCTTTTTTAAAACCACATCAAGGAAGATGAGGCGGTACAGAAAGTTAGCCCGACGGATGCTAGTTCGGTTGTCATCATCATGTCACCCCTCATAGAATTCTGTCACTAATGCCAAGACTATGAGTTCTCGAGTGAACATCGGGAACTGCTCTTCATTGATAGTGTCCATGGAGTAGTTCAGAACCTCGATAATGGAAGTTGGTGTGACCACTAACTCCACTCCATCAAAAACAGACAAACGAGCTCCTAGGGCCTCGTCACTAATGTACATGTTCTGATAAAAGACTCGCACAATGCAAGGATACATCGGTTCAGTGACGGTGCAGATACCTAGGAGGCCCCGGTCTTCAAGTTATCGGACACTCAATGCTAAGGCTGTACACGGGTCGGATTGGATTGGTTTTGATAGTCGCCGACATCCAAACTGACACCTTCGGTTTGGCAAACTTTTCATCCGATGTTGATTGAAAACTACATCAAACCGTTTGTTACGGGTGGTAAAAACTTCGGTCGGTGCTATAATGAAGTTCTACTATCTTAAAATAAAGGGTGTAAGGAAGAAGAAAGGGTTTCTAGACAAGAGAGGGAGGATAAGGGTTTCAAGAGATAAGGAAGAAGCAAAAACAGATCTTAACGAAAACATTGTCACCATCATCAGCGTTGAAATCTCAGCGTAGTCGATCACAAGCCATCACCTCTTCCATGATCTCACACTGTCGCCACAGTCGCAGAGAGAGGAAAAGTGCAAATCGTGAGGGAGGGAGGGAGCTGGTTAAAAATAGAGAGAAAGGGGTGGGTGAGAGAGGGTGACGAAATGGTTGAGAGAAAAATGAGACAGAAATGAGTATGGATGAGAGAAAGGCAAAATGTTTAAGAAACATAGAGATGAGATGAGAGAGTAGAAGACAAAGAAGAAGATAAAAGGTGAGGTCAGATATTTGTTTGTCTTGGGATGGAAAAATTTAGAAAGAGGTAAAAGGTTAAGAGAGATATGAGAAAGTGGGATGAAAGAGAATATGATAAAAGATGGAAAATTTTTGTGTTGGCAAGGTAAAATTTAAAAAAAGAGAGATAGATACGAAAGGTTTGCCTCAGATTATTGGAAAGGGAAGTCTTGGGAAGATGAAGAGTCAATTGATGTGACTACATTAACTACAATTAAAGGTGTATATGTACATAGAAAAGTCAAATATGTGTTGTAAGAAATGAATTTATTTTACCTAACGGACTATACTATATATATAATATTAAGTCGGTCAGTTCAGGTTATTCGAATATTTTTTTATTTAATCCGATGTCCGATCGAAAAATTGAAAAAATGAACCGCAATCGTCTGAATGCATGGTTGAAACCACCCGTAGTATAATCAGGTCGGACAATTTAGTTTGGATTTTT
The DNA here is from genome assembly GCA_030407325.1 of Camellia japonica. NCBI lineage: Eukaryota > Viridiplantae > Streptophyta > Magnoliopsida > Ericales > Theaceae > Camellia > Camellia japonica. Next base: position 21,043,021 of record JAPPVO010000010.1, on the reverse strand, counting down.
CGGGTGAATCAGATTGGTGAACACCCCTACTCCACGTAGTGTGTTGATGGCGCCGGAAAAAGTCCACATCAAAGAGTGTGCCACAGGCAATTGGTTTATTGGCCCAGATGTCGGTTGGCATATCCTGAGATGCTATGTTGGCTTTGCGAGGCCGTTTGGGTGCTCGATGGAATGATGTAGACATATATGCACAAAATATTACAACCAACACAAACAAAAAAGTGGAACTATTATATCAATACTCATCAAATAATGCATGCATGCACGAATCACTCAAAACCTCAATGTCATCCCACCATCGGATTTTTATTTTATTTTTTATACTACCCTAAATTAACTTAGACTAAGTCAGCATGAAAAAAATTAACAAACAAAAATATGAAATACAAGGACTAAATAAATAAATTAGTAGAGAAAAAGAGAAGAAAATAAAATAAAATACAGAAAATAGAAATAAAAACTAAACCATTAACCAATTAAACTAACAATTAAATCACTAAATAAAAATAAAATTAAATCACTAACTAAACAATTAAAACAAAAATAAAAACAATCCACTAACCAATTAAACTAACAATTAAATTGAAATTAAAGAAATAAGAACCACTCACTAAACAGTTAAACTAAACAACTACATTATACAAAAATAGGCTACAACAAGCTAAATTATTATTATTGGTGATTTTTTTTTTTTTTTTTTTTGGGCTGCACATGTGGAGATCTGTTGCTTGGTTACAACAGCAATTTTTGTTTTTGTATGTAAGAATGAAGATGATGAACAAGCTTCAAAAACAACCATGAAACTACTGATGTACTAATATTACAAGTGAAAACTAAGAAATCTAAACAAAAAGAGAGTGGTTACCTTGAAAAAGTATGAAGAAAAAGGATGAAGAAGAGAAGATGTAAGATTCGCCAGAAAAAATGGCTGTTAGAAGGTCGCCGGTCGGAAAAGATGGTGATGCTCCGATTGAAGGTGGTGGTGAGAAAAAGGGTGAGTGAAAATTAAAGGAAGAAGAAGTTGGTCATGGTGGGGTTTGATGATGAGAGAGAAGAAAAAGATGACGAGAGGTAGAGAGAGAGTGTGCTGGGAAGAGATAAGAGTGGGTCTAAGGTTTGGCTTCAAGAAAAGGACTTCTTCTTTTTTTTGTTAATAAAATAAAATAAAATAAAATAAGTAAATATAAATAAATAAACAAATAAAAATTGTACGAATTTTTTTATATATACATAAAATAAGTAAATAAAAATACATAAATAAATAAAATTGCATAATTATTATGATTTATTTTATTTTATTTTATTTTTGGATCAGGCTGCTCGTGCACCCATGTGGGCCGCACGTGCGATGAATTATGAGCCGCTTGTGCGGCAGAATTGGGCCACTCTAGCGGCGTTCAAGTAGTGTGCATTTGGGCCTAGGTCTCTGCTCATGCGCCTAATAATTTTTATTTATTTTTTTGGGGATGGACCTACGCCCATTTGGGCCGCACGAGCGTTGAATTTTGGGCTACTTGTACGGCGGAATTGGGCCGCTCTAGCGGCGCTCGCACAATGTGCATTTGGGCCTGGGCCGCTCATGTGGCCTGGGCCTCCGCTCGTGCGCCCATATGGACCGCATATGTAGTATGTTGCACACTTTTTTATTTATTTATTTTAAACCAAGTACAACCCAAAACATGTCAAGCCATTTCTACCTTCATTTCACATCCGAAATAAATATAGCACTTTAAAAATATCGGAATACTTAACAAAGGTATAATCTTCACGCGAAAACCACGGGTACTACTTTTCTGTCTAACAATGTTTGTAACTTTCTCTATTCTCCAACAGGGTGACAGACTAGGCTGATTCGATATCCAGAATCGAGGCGCATAAAGCTAACTCGACCTATGGGGCTGCTATACAGAGTTCAAGGCGAGGTGGTTTTGAAGCAATCTCCACATCCCTAGGTATTTAAATCAGACTTTAGTCTTGGAAATTCCAAACCTTTGCGTTCTAGGCTTTGCCATTCGAATTGTAGTTTCTACCGTCTTAGTTAGTCTCCTAGGAACTTACTACAAACACCATTAGGTGGCTATACCAGACCATTAGATGCCATTCACGCATGGCAAACACCAAAGGAATTACACCTTATAAAGATTTAAAGTCTCCTAACTCAAAGCAATTACTGTAGAAGATATATTGGGTCCGTCAAGTGGACAACCTCAATCATCTCCCCTTTCTCAATACCATCCACATAATGTTTTAGTCTTTGGCCATTGACCTTGACGGTCGTACCATCTTGTGGATTTTTAATCTCAACCACCCCATGCGGAAAAACTTCAATAACCTCATATGGTTCATCCCACCGAGACTAGAGTTTACCCAGGAACAACTGCGATTTAGTATTGAACAACCACACTTTTTGATGAGGCTCGAAGGACTTACGAGAAATGTGTTTATCATGAAATGCCTTAGTCCTAGCCTTGTGAATTTTGGAGCTCTCATATACATCATTGCGGAGCTCCTCTAACTCATTAAGTTGGATTTTTTTGGTGGTCACCGGCTTTGGCCATATCAAAATTGAACTTCCTAATGGCCCACAAAGCTCGGTGTTCTAACTCAATAAGGAGATGACATGGTTTCCCGAACATAATCCTATATAGAGACATCCCGATGGCTCTCTTATATGCAGTGTGATAGGCCCAAAGTGCATCAACCAACCTAGTGGACCAATCTTTCCTATCGGGCCTCATAGTTTTCTCAAGGATGTGTTTAATCTCCCTATTAGAAACCTCCACTTGACTACTAGTCTGGGGATGATAGGGAGTGCCAACTTTGTGAATGATCATGTATTTGCACACCAATGCCTCGAAGAATCGGTTGCAAAAATGTTTGCCACCGTCACTAATTATGGCATGTGGGAACCCAAAACGACAAAAATTGGTTTCATGGGGGTCATTCGTTCTCGTGGCCACTGTCTCAACCCACTTGGAGACATAGTCCATAGCCACCAAAATGTATTCAAATCCAAAATATGGTTGAAAAGGACCCATGAAGTCAATTCCCCAAACATAAAAAATCTAAACAATCAAAATAAGGGTCATCGGCATCATATCTCGCCGTGACATAGAGCCCATGCGTTGACAACACACACAAGCTCTACAGAAGCTATGGGTATCTTTGAAGATAGAGGGCCAGTAGAACCCACATTGTAAAACTTTGGTGGCCGTTTTCTGCCTACTGAAATGGCCACCACATGCATGAGAGTAACAAAAGGTGAGAGTGCTATAGGTTTCACTCTCAGGCACACAACGTCGAATCACTTGATCCGAACAATACTTGAACAATTCCGAGTCTTCCCAAAAATAGTGCTTAACTTGTGAGGAAAATCGGTCTTTATCTTGCTTAGACCAAGTTTTAGGATTTTGACCAACTTCCAAGTAATTCACTATGTGAGCAAACCACGGGAGGGTCACTTGTGATACCGCAAAAAGTTGCCCGTCTGGAAACGATTTGTGCAAGGCTAAGGGATCACTTGTGTGCTCAATAAAGATTTAGGATAGATGATCCGCAACTGCATTCTCGGATCCCTTCTTGTCCCAAATTTCTAGGTCTAACTCCTGAAGGAGTAGAATCCACCTAATCAACCTAGGTTTTGTCTCTTTTTTGGACAACAAGTACCGCAAAGCAGTGTAGTCAATGAACACAATGACTTTAGACCCTAGGAGGTAGGACCGGAACTTATCAAGTGTAAAGACAATATCTAGTAACTTTTTCTCAGTGGTAGTGTAGTTTAATTGAGCATCAGAAAGAATACGACTAGCATAGGATATAACATGGGGCACTTTATTCACCCTTTGGCCCAAGACGGCATCGAGGGCATAATTAGATGCATCGCACATGATCTCGAACGGAAGGGACCACTCAAGAGATTGCATGATAGGGGCAGTAGAAAGGGATGCTCGAAGTGTTTCAAACGCTTTCAAACATGCATCATCAAAGATAAAATGTGCGTCCTTAGCAAGTAAACTACACAAAGGACGACATATTTTGCAAAAGTCTTTGATGAATCGACGGTAAAAACCTACATGCCCTAGGAAAGACCTAACTTAACGCACAGAAGTAAACCTTAGCTTTGTCAACCTCTATACCTTGAGGGGACACAATGTGTCCCAACGCTATACCCTCGCGAACCATAAAATGGCTCTTCTCCCAACTTAAAACAAGGTTTGTCTCCACACATCGAGTAAGTACTTTAGTTAAGTTCTCGAGACATTCCTCAGAAGACGGCCCAAACATGGAGAAGTCATCCATGAAGACCTCTAAGAATTTCTCTACCATGCCAGAGAAGATAGCCATCATGCATCGTGGAAAGGTCGCTAGTGCATTGCAAAGCCCAAAGGGCATTCGGTGATAGGTAAAGTACCAAAAGGACATGTAAATGTGGTCTTTTCTTGGTCATCCGGATACACAGGAACTCGATTATAACCAGAATAGCCATCAAGGAAACAATAGTAGCTCTGCCCTGTTAACCGCTATAGGATTTGATCAATAAAAGGTAAGGGAAAATGATCCTTCCTAGTCATGAAATTCAGTCTCCTATAATCAATGCACACTCGCCACCCAGTAGTGGTTCATGTGGGGACTAACTCTCCTTGCTCATTCTCAACAATAGTGATGCCCGATTTCTTGGACACCACTTGTGTAGGACTCACTCACTTGCTATTCGAGATGGGGTATATAATACCCGCATCTAACAATTTCAACACCTATTTTTCACAACCTCCTTCATGTTAGGATTAAGTCTCCGTTGCATTTCCCGAGAAGGTTTGGCATCCTCCTCTAGGTATATGTAATGCATGTATATGGAGAGATTTATCCCTTTCAAATCAGCCACCGACCACCCTATAGTACTCCGATGTGCTACAAGAACACTCATTAATTGACTTTCCTACTCTGCAGTTAAGTCAGATGCAATGATGATAGGTAAAGTATCATTTATCCCTAAAAATGCATACTTAAGTGTGGCCAGGAGTGGCTTCAACTCAAGTGTAAGTGGTGTGACTAGGGATGGTATGGCAGGCTCTCTAGACAGAGGAAATGACTCAAACCAGGCTTTCTACGGAGGAAAATCCAATGTAAAAGAAGAATTAAGTAAGGCATTCATCTCCTCAACTGACCCGTCAATATCAAAATTCTCGAACCCAAAATGAGCTAGACAAGCCTCTAGAGGGTCCTCAACAAGAATAGAGGGTCAAGCCTCCTCTACTATCCCACCCACAACATCAATAAATAAACACTCCTCTCTTTTATGGGGTTATTGGGATGCAATTCAAGTGTAAGTGGTGTAACTAAGGATGGTATGACAGGCTCTCTAGACAGTGGAAAGGACTTAAACCAGGCTTTCTACAGAGGAAAATCTGGTGTAGAAGAAGAATTAACTAAGGCATTCACCTCCTCAACTAACCCGTCAATATCAAAATCCTCGAACCCAAAATGAGCTAGACAAGCCTCTAGAGAGTTCTCAACAAGAATAAAGGGTAAAGCCCCCTCTACTATCCCATCCACAACATCAATAAATAAACACTCCTCTCTTTCATGGGGTTGTTGGGATGCTTGGAAAACATTGAGTTTCACTTGCATATTCCCAAATGAAATATCCATAACCCCGATACAACAATTTATACATGCATTGGTCATAACTAAGAAAGGTCGACCTAAGATCACCGGGATTTGTTTCCTAGAGCTGGCTACCGGTTCCATATCTAAAACCAAAAAGTCAACAAAAAATAAAACCTATCAACCTTTACTAACACATCCTCAATCATGCCACATGGCACTTTGAGGGACCGGTCAGCCAACTAGAGTGTGACAGTAGTGGGCTTTAACTCACCAAGCCCGAATTCCTCATACACAGAGTACAACAATAAATTAACACTAGCCCCTAAATCTAATAAGGACCTATCAATGAAATGGTCCCCTATAATGCATGCAATAGTTAGGGCACCCAGGTCTTTAAGCTTGGAAGGTGTGTTACTCAATAAAATGGTGCTTACTTGCTCCGTGAGTACGATCTTTTGGGACACGTGTGTCCTAGATTTACGCTTTTGCGTACAAAGGTCCTTCAAAAATTTAGCATAGGAGGGTACTTGCTTAATCGCCTCCAACAGGGGGAGGTTGATTTTCACCTGTTTAAAGACCTCCATTATCGCTTCCATGGATGTCGTCTTCTTATTAACAGGGGATGGTGTATCAAGGCATTAGGGAAAGGGTACCTTAGGCACATTTGGTGTCTTAGGCTCATGTGAAGTGCTAGGGACTAAGTCATCCCCCTTAGGTGTTTCTCCCTCACCCATGGCCTTTTTGGGTTTACCACCGTGGTCACTCTTCTTAGCCTTAGTTGCATCAGATGCAATTGGCTGAGGCTCTAACTCCCTCACACTTCTTAAAATAATCACCGCTTGCACCTATTCATGGTGCTTTCCATTTCCACCTGACCCTTCTGTCCCATATTGACCCTAAGGGTTAGCCACAGTCTGATTCGGTAATTTTCCCTCCTATCTCCTATTCATATTGTTAGCCATTTGACCCAATTGGGCCTCTAGCTTGGCAATGGAGTGAGTATAGAAGTGAACTACTGTTGGTAACCCCATAAGTTCTGAGAGAACTTCTAACACTTGAGTCTTAAAGGCCGAGTTGCCTTGAGGAACATGCGAGGGTTGTGGTTGTCGGTAAGGTTGTGGTGGTCGGTAAGAAGATTGGTTAGCAAAATTATTAAAATTCTACCTTGGTGGTGGAGGATTGTAAGAAGTGCCTTGTGAAGGAGGTCTCCATGAAAAATTAGGGTGATTTCTCCATCCCGGAATTATATGTGTTGGAATATGGGTCATTACCTGGGCTGGAGAATCCTTGAGCCACATTCACATGCTCTTGGACTAATTCCAGAAATTGTGATGCCGAAGAGCACTCACTCAAGTTATGAGCAGGGCTCGCACAAATAGCACATGCCTCGTGAAATTGAGGCAAATCTTGTTGTGTAGGGACATGTCCCGAAGCTAATAGTTGGTCCATCTTATGGGACAATGCCTCTACTTGTTGGTCTAACTCTAGGTTTTGCCCTACCTCATGAATGCCCCTGGTTTTCGAGGCTCCAACTACCGGTTGCCGGACTTGTCGGGCTGCGGAGGCATGGTAGAGGGAATTATCATGTAAGTTCTCAAATAATTGTCATGCCTAGGCATCATTTTTGGACATAAATGTCCCACCACAAGAAGAATCCACCATTTGGCGGTGAGACTCAGTTAAGCTATGATAAAAGGTTTGAACAAGTTGCCAATCAGGCACTTGGTGGTGGGGACATTGTTGGAGAAAATCACGAAGTCTTTCCCATGTTTCATAAAATTGGTCGCCATCAATTTGAGCAAAATTGGTGATGGCTCGCCTAAGTTGGTTGGTCTTACCAATAGGAAAGTACTTCTCTAAAAACTTTTGCTGTAATTAGTCCCATGTTGTGATAGAATTAGCAGGTAAGAAGTTTAGCCAATGTTTGGCTTTGTCCTTCAGTAAAAATGGAAACAGTCGCAACATTAGGGTCTTATTGGTGAAATTCTAGATCCTCACTGTAGAGCAAATTTCTAGAAATTCATGCAAATGTTTATAAGGGTCATCATGAGCTAGTCCATGGAATGATGGGAGCATTTGGATGGTGCTGGACTCAATCTCATAATGAGCAGCAATGGTGTTGAGTAACTAGGTGCATGATGGTGATGTATATGCAGTGGATGTGAAGTAATCCTTAAGGGTCCGATTGGGCCCATTTAGGCTATTCGGGTTTGCCATCTCTATTTGTTTGAAATATGGGTGTGGATATTCAAGCCTAGGAACACGAGAAGAGGCTC